>CM067298.1:105249682-105483109 GCA_034231615.1 Meghimatium bilineatum
GTGTTTATCAGATGTCGAAATTAACAAGTCACACGAAAACACATTTCAGCCCTTTCTCACTAACAACATAGTACATTTGAGAAGTTTTATTTGTGTAACTTAACATTTATTTGTGTTTTTTTTTTTTTTTTTTTTCACAACTAGATAAGCCACTTATACGGATTTTCGATGTTTTATTAGTTGTCTAAATTGTCATACGAAAATACATTCCAGTATTTTTGCAGTAACAACATGACAAATTTTATCGTGTTTATATTTGTGTGACTGTATCATGTACCATTTTCCACAATTAACCAATCTGCTTTTAGTGATTTTCATTATGTTTTATCATTTGTCTAAATTATCATACCACACGAAACATATTTCAGTACTTTTACACAAACATTATAACACATTTTTTTATTTGTGTAAGTACATCATTTACAATTTTTTCACAAGTAACCAACCCACTTTTACTATGTTATCATACTAAAGAACACATTTTTCAGTACGTTGCCACTAACAACATAACACATTTTGCCATGTTTTTATTTGTGGGCCTGTGGCATTTATCAATTTTAGTGATGTTCGTTATGTTTTATCAGTAGTTATCTAAATTAGATACCATACAAACCCATATTTCAGTACTTTTGCACAAACATCATAACACATTGCCATGTTTTTATTTGTGGGCCTGCGGCATTTATCAATTTTAGGGATGTTCGTTATGTTTTATCAGTAGTTATCTAAATTAGACACCATACAAACCCATATTTCAGGACTTTTGCACAAACATCATAACACATGTACCATGTTTTATTTATTCGCGTTCAACAGTTATTACTATTTTTGCAATTACACAAGCCGAATTGGGTGATTTTCGTTAAATTTTATCAGATGTCTAAGTTATGATACCATACGAAGCTGTTTTTCAGTACGTTGCCATTAACAACATAACAACTTTTGACATGTTTTTATCTGTTGGACAATCACTTATCACTTTTTCACAACTAGACAAGTTGGTGGTAGCTCCTTTCAGTGTGATCAGACAGTATTTATCTCTTTTCTATACTTACAGTTGCGCATTTCACGACATTTAGATACAAAACACGGTTCCAATGAACTTATTTTCATATTGTAAACTACATGTTTAGCTGTTTTCAAAATTATTATCCCATACGAAAACACATTCCAGTATTTTTGCCGTAACAACATGACAAATTTTATCGTGTTTATATTTGTGTGCCTGTACCATGTACCATTTTCCACAATTAACCAATCTGCTTTTAGTGATTTTCATTATGTTTTATCACTTGTCTAAATTATCATACCACACGAAACATATTCCAGATGATGTCACACCACGACATCCAACCGAGTTTTCTTTTTTTAGCATGTAATATTTTGTCTCTTTTTCACAGACCCGAATGTTTTATGTTGTTAGTAATAAGAAGACCGGGTCGGCCCTTGCTTACTAATAGGACAAAAGCTAATACACCCATGAAATTATGAAATGTATACAACCACCTGGAGGTATTTTGGTACCCTAGAGATGTATCTCACAACCTGGCTATGTTTCTACTTATGTATATAACGCCCATGTGTCAACATCAAGCTACAAGTACAAAGGCTGTACAAGTTATCAACACCCACTTCAACTATGTTCTACCATATTATCATTATGGTCGCACTAACTTCTAACAGGGTCTACTTTGGGCCAATATATTCTTAGTATATTTTCGCTAGATTCTTAAACTAGGTTCTCATGTGCAGCTTCAATTATGTTCTCTCTGTGTTTTGAGTTGTTTTTCTCTACTAAAAGGTTTCTTATTAACATATTTCATTAGCGCAAACGGCGTGTTTATCAGATGTCGAAATTAACAAGTCACACGAAAACACATTTCAGCCCTTTCTCACTAACAACATAGTACATTTGAGACGTTTTATTTGTGTAACTTAACATTTATTTGTGGTTTTTTTTTCCACAACTAGATAAGCCGCTTATACGGATTTTCGATGTTTTATTAGTTGTCTAAATTGTCATACGAAAATACATTCCAGTAATTTTGCAGTAACAACACGACAAATTTTATCGTGTTTATATTTGTGTGACTGTACCATGTACCATTTTCCACAATTAACCAATCTGCTTTTAGTGATTTTCATTATGTTTTATCATTTGTCTAAATTATCATACCACACGAAACATATTTCAGTACTTTTACACAAACATTATAACACATTTTTTTATTTGTGTAAGTACATCATTTACAATTTTTTCACAAGTAACCAACCCACTTTTACTATGTTATCATACTAAAAGAACACATTTTTCAGTGCGTTGCCACTAACAACATAACACATTTTGCCATGTTTTTATTTGTGGGCCTGCAGAATTTATCAATTTTAGTGATGTTCGTTATGTTTTATCAGTAGTTATCTAAATTAGATACCATACAAACCCATATTTCAGTACTTTTGCACAAACATCATAACACATTTACCATGTTTTATTTATTCGCGGTCAGCAGTTATTACTATTTTTGCAATTACACAAGCCGAATTGGGTGATTTTCGTTAAATTTTATCAGATGTCTAAGTTATGATACCATACGAAGCTGTTTTTCAGTACGTTGCCATTAACAACATAACAACTTTTGACATGTTTTTATCTGTTGGCCAATCACTTATCACTTTTTCACAACTAGACAAGTTGGTGGTAGCTCCTTTCAGTGTGATCAGACAGTATTTTGGTTATATCTGTAAAAATGTGTGCGCTCTTTTCATAGTTTTGTGATCTTTAGAAATGTTTATGTATTTATGGTCTTTATGCAATTGTACATTTTCTATTTGATAAATTTATGGTGTATATATGATACACACTTTAAATGTTTTATGAAAATACATACCCATTTTTCATAATTGTATAACTTGGCACGTCCCAAAATATAAAAAGTACGTAAATAAAAGTATTTCATATGTTTAACCCTTTTTGTTTGTTTTATATTTGTATGTTTTAAATGTATGTCTCCCGAGTCTAACACACACACCACTTAATGGATTCTTGTCTGTTTTCTGACCCCCTAAACCACGCGGCCAATCCTGCCCTGTATCTGACCCCTGGTGTAACCCACCTCTGGTCAAGTGGATCTGGTTTTATCTGAATTTCTTGACCTGTGGATACCTTCTGGTGTTTAGCGGATGTTCTTGACCTGTGGATAACCTTGAACCCCTGGTTTGACAGATGATTCTTTGTAGTAAGTTAACAAAACAAACAGTACAGACAGCCCGGTAAACGAGAACTTGAAAACACTTGACAACAAATTGTTTCAGAGATATAAAAATATTTATTTATGAATCGTGTACATTTTTCAAAATAAATAAGAAAAAATAATGTTCACTGTATAATTCACTGTTGATAAAGCGGTACCAAAACAGGTTGTGTTCTTTGTCTCTTGGCTGGTTTGGGTTTGTTGATATTTTTCTTTTCTATGGCTGATACCGATGGTTCAGGTACATAGACAGGTTCGTAATCAGGTGTGAGATACATCTCTAGGTTACCACACCCATATGGGAATGAATCGTCATAGGTGTTTGAAACTGGAGTCGATGAATCAATGTACGTGTTTGAAACTGCAACTGTTGAATCGTCATATGTATTTGTAACTGGAGCATTTGAAGTTTGCTTTGTAGGAAAAACACTGGAAATTCTATCAAATTCATTCAGAATAACATCACGTAGTTCTACTAGAGCGACGAAATCGGACAAAAGTCTGATTTGGGATAACTGGTAGAAAAACTGTAGAAGGCAACGCACCATTGCACAACAAATTGTCGACTGTTCAAACAAATATGATACTTATTAATATTAATAAATAAAATAAAATAATAAAACCACAACGATGTTGTTGTATTTATCTGTATTTGTGTGTGTATGTGTGTGTGTGTGTGTGACTATATGTAAAAAAAGTGTGCTCATAAACATAAAAAACTATGCTGGTTTCCCTCCTAGCAGGGGAGCCTGTGTAACACGGGGTCTTTCATCTTGGACCTACACGGACCCCGTGTTACACGGGCTCGTGTAGCACGGGATCCCGTGTAACATGGGTTATATCATCTTGGACCTACACGGGATCCCGTGTTACACGGGCCCGTGTAACACGGGGTCCGTGTAGGTCCAAGATGAAAGACCCCGTGTTAAACAGGCTCCCGTGCTAGGAGGGAAACCAGCATAGTTTTTTATGTTTATGAGCACACTTTTTTTACATATAGTCACACACACACACACACATACACACACAAATACAGATAAATACAACAACATCGTTGTGGTTTTATTATTTTATTTTATTTATTAATATTAATAAGTATCATATTTGTTTGAACAGTCGACAATTTGTTGTGCAATGGTGCGTTGCCTTCTACAGTTTTTCTACCAGTTATCCCAAATCAGACTTTTGTCCGATTTCGTCGCTCTAGTAGAACTACGTGATGTTATTCTGAATGAATTTGATAGAATTTCCAGTGTTTTTCCTACAAAGCAAACTTCAAATGCTCCAGTTACAAATACATATGACGATTCAACAGTTGCAGTTTCAAACACGTACATTGATTCATCGACTCCAGTTTCAAACACCTATGACGATTCATTCCCATATGGGTGTGGTAACCTAGAGATGTATCTCACACCTGATTACGAACCTGTCTATGTACCTGAACCATCGGTATCAGCCATAGAAAAGAAAAATATCAACAAACCCAAACCAGCCAAGAGACAAAGAACACAACCTGTTTTGGTACCGCTTTATCAACAGTGAATTATACAGTGAACATTATTTTTTCTTATTTATTTTGAAAAATGTACACGATTCATAAATAAATATTTTTATATCTCTGAAACAATTTGTTGTCAAGTGTTTTCAAGTTCTCGTTTACCGGGCTGTCTGTACTGTTTGTTTTGTTAACTTACTACAAAGAATCATCTGTCAAACCAGGGGTTCAAGGTTATCCACAGGTCAAGAACATCCGCTAAACACCAGAAGGTATCCACAGGTCAAGAAATTCAGATAAAACCAGATCCACTTGACCAGAGGTGGGTTACACCAGGGGTCAGATACAGGGCAGGATTGGCCGCGTGGTTTAGGGGGTCAGAAAACAGACAAGAATCCATTAAGTGGTGTGTGTGTTAGACTCGGGAGACATACATTTAAAACATACAAATATAAAACAAACAAAAAGGGTTAAACATATGAAATACTTTTATTTACGTACTTTTTATATTTTGGGACGTGCCAAGTTATACAATTATGAAAAATGGGTATGTATTTTCATAAAACATTTAAAGTGTGTATCATATATACACCATAAATTTATCAAATAGAAAATGTACAATTGCATAAAGACCATAAATACATAAACATTTCTAAAGATCACAAAACTATGAAAAGAGCGCACACATTTTTACAGATATAACCAAAATACTGTCTGATCACACTGAAAGGAGCTACCACCAACTTGTCTAGTTGTGAAAAAGTGATAAGTGATTGGCCAACAGATAAAAACATGTCAAAAGTTGTTATGTTGTTAATGGCAACGTACTGAAAAACAGCTTCGTATGGTATCATAACTTAGACATCTGATAAAATTTAACGAAAATCACCCAATTCGGCTTGTGTAATTGCAAAAATAGTAATAACTGCTGACCGCGAATAAATAAAACATGGTAAATGTGTTATGATGTTTGTGCAAAAGTACTGAAATATGGGTTTGTATGGTATCTAATTTAGATAACTACTGATAAAACATAACGAACATCACTAAAATTGATAAATTCTGCAGGCCCACAAATAAAAACATGGCAAAATGTGTTATGTTGTTAGTGGCAACGCACTGAAAAATGTGTTCTTTTAGTATGATAACATAGTAAAAGTGGGTTGGTTACTTGTGAAAAAATTGTAAATGATGTACTTACACAAATAAAAAAATGTGTTATAATGTTTGTGTAAAAGTACTGAAATATGTTTCGTGTGGTATGATAATTTAGACAAATGATAAAACATAATGAAAATCACTAAAAGCAGATTGGTTAATTGTGGAAAATGGTACATGGTACAGTCACACAAATATAAACACGATAAAATTTGTCGTGTTGTTACTGCAAAATTACTGGAATGTATTTTCGTATGACAATTTAGACAACTAATAAAACATCGAAAATCCGTATAAGCGGCTTATCTAGTTGTGGAAAAAAAAACCACAAATAAATGTTAAGTTACACAAATAAAACGTCTCAAATGTACTATGTTGTTAGTGAGAAAGGGCTGAAATGTGTTTTCGTGTGACTTGTTAATTTCGACATCTGATAAACACGCCGTTTGCGCTAATGAAATATGTTAATAAGAAACCTTTTAGTAGAGAAAAACAACTCAAAACACAGAGAGAACATAATTGAAGCTGCACATGAGAACCTAGTTTAAGAATCTAGCGAAAATATACTAAGAATATATTGGCCCAAAGTAGACCCTGTTAGAAGTTAGTGCGACCATAATGATAATATGGTAGAACATAGTTGAAGTGGGTGTTGATAACTTGTACAGCCTTTGTACTTGTAGCTTGATGTTGACACATGGGCGTTATATACATAAGTAGAAACATAGCCAGGTTGTGAGATACATCTCTAGGGTACCAAAATACCTCCAGGTGGTTGTATACATTTCATAATTTCATGGGTGTATTAGCTTTTGTCCTATTAGTAAGCAAGGGCCGACCCGGTCTTCTTATTACTAACAACATAAAACATTCGGGTCTGTGAAAAAGAGACAAAATATTACATGCTAAAAAAAGAAAACTCGGTTGGATGTCGTGGTGTGACATCATCTGGAATATGTTTCGTGTGGTATGATAATTTAGACAAGTGATAAAACATAATGAAAATCACTAAAAGCAGATTGGTTAATTGTGGAAAATGGTACATGGTACAGGCACACAAATATAAACACGATAAAATTTGTCATGTTGTTACGGCAAAAATACTGGAATGTGTTTTCGTATGGGATAATAATTTTGAAAACAGCTAAACATGTAGTTTACAATATGAA
Source organism: Meghimatium bilineatum (assembly GCA_034231615.1). Taxonomy (NCBI): domain Eukaryota; kingdom Metazoa; phylum Mollusca; class Gastropoda; order Stylommatophora; family Philomycidae; genus Meghimatium; species Meghimatium bilineatum. The sequence goes on from CM067298.1 coordinate 105,256,759, forward strand.
AATAAGTTCATTGGAACCGTGTTTTGTATCTAAATGTCGTGAAATGCGCAACTGTAAGTATAGAAAAGAGATAAATACTGTCTGATCACACTGAAAGGAGCTACCACCAACTTGTCTAGTTGTGAAAAAGTGATAAGTGATTGTCCAACAGATAAAAACATGTCAAAAGTTGTTATGTTGTTAATGGCAACGTACTGAAAAACAGCTTCGTATGGTATCATAACTTAGACATCTGATAAAATTTAACGAAAATCACCCAATTCGGCTTGTGTAATTGCAAAAATAGTAATAACTGTTGAACGCGAATAAATAAAACATGGTACATGTGTTATGATGTTTGTGCAAAAGTCCTGAAATATGGGTTTGTATGGTGTCTAATTTAGATAACTACTGATAAAACATAACGAACATCCCTAAAATTGATAAATGCCGCAGGCCCACAAATAAAAACATGGCAATGTGTTATGATGTTTGTGCAAAAGTACTGAAATATGGGTTTGTATGGTATCTAATTTAGATAACTACTGATAAAACATAACGAACATCACTAAAATTGATAAATGCCACAGGCCCACAAATAAAAACATGGCAAAATGTGTTATGTTGTTAGTGGCAACGTACTGAAAAATGTGTTCTTTAGTATGATAACATAGTAAAAGTGGGTTGGTTACTTGTGAAAAAATTGTAAATGATGTACTTACACAAATAAAAAAATGTGTTATAATGTTTGTGTAAAAGTACTGAAATATGTTTCGTGTGGTATGATAATTTAGACAAATGATAAAACATAATGAAAATCACTAAAAGCAGATTGGTTAATTGTGGAAAATGGTACATGATACAGTCACACAAATATAAACACGATAAAATTTGTCATGTTGTTACTGCAAAAATACTGGAATGTATTTTCGTATGACAATTTAGACAACTAATAAAACATCGAAAATCCGTATAAGTGGCTTATCTAGTTGTGAAAAAAAAAAAAAAAAAAAAACACAAATAAATGTTAAGTTACACAAATAAAACTTCTCAAATGTACTATGTTGTTAGTGAGAAAGGGCTGAAATGTGTTTTCGTGTGACTTGTTAATTTCGACATCTGATAAACACGCCGTTTGCGCTAATGAAATATGTTAATAAGAAACCTTTTAGTAGAGAAAAACAACTCAAAACACAGAGAGAACATAATTGAAGCTACACATGAGAACCTAGTTTAAGACTCTAGCGAAAATATACTAAGAATATATTGGTCCAAAGTAGACCCTGTTAGAAGTTAGTGAGACCATAATGATAATATGGTAGAACATAGTTGAAGCGCATACAGAGACCATCAAGCGACCATGGCTGAAGCGTGTCCTGAGAGAATCCTGTTTGGAGAATATTAACTTTTGTGGTGTATATATGACATGGGTTTTACATTAGTATGGTCAGGATTGGCCAATGTGAGAACCACTTTAACATAAACATAAAATAATGAGAACTATTGGCCAAAGGCACAGAATAATGTTTGCAGAATATTTTCTTTTGTGGTGTCAATGTTACGAGTTTTACATTCTCATGGTCAGGTTTTTACAATGTGAGAACCACTTGGATATAAGCATAAAATAATGAGAATCATTGCCCAAAGGCACAGAAGAATGTTTGGGGAATATAGCTTTTGTTGTGTCTATATGTCACGGGTTTTACATTGCATGTTCAAGATTTTACAATTTGAGAACCACTTGAATATAAGTATGATATAATGAGAACCGTTGGCCAAAGGCACAGAAGTATGTTTGCAGAATATTAGCTTTTGTTGTGTCTATATGTCACGGGTTTTACATTGCATGGTCAAGATTTTACAATTTGAGAACCACTTGAATATAAGTATGAAATAATGAGAACCGTTGGCCAAAGGCACAGAAGTATGTTTGCAGAATATTAGTTTTTGTGGTGTCTATATGTCAGGGGTTTTACATTGCATGTTCAAGATTTTACAATTTGAGAACCACTTGAATATAAGTATGATATAATGAGAACCGTTGGCCAAAGGCACAGAAGTATGTTTGCAGAATATTAGCTTTTGTTGTGTCTATATGTCACGGGTTTTACATTGCATGGTCAAGATTTTACAATTTGAGAACCACTTGAATATAAGTATGAAATAATGAGAACCGTTGGCCAAAGGCACAGAAGTATGTTTGCAGAATATTAGCTTTTGTGGTGTCTATATGTCAGGGTTTTTACATTGCATGGTCAAGATTTTACAATTTGAGAACCACTTGAATGTAAGTAGGAAATAATGAGAACCGTTGGTCAAAGGCACATAAGTATGTTTGCAGAATATTAGCTTTTGTGGTGTCTATATGTCAGGGTTTTTACATTGCATGGTCAAGATTTTACAATTTGAGAACCACTTGAATATAAGTATGAAATAGTGAGAACCGTTGGCCAAAGGCACAGAAGTATGTTTGCAGAATATTAGTTTTTGCGGTGTCTATATGTCAGGGGTTTTACATTGCATGGTCAGTATTTTACAATTTGAGAACCACTTGAATGTAAGCGGAAATCCCAAACATGCCCACTAAACAAATAAGGTCATTTAATTCCCACAATCAGATAACTGGTTTATGGTGAGTACCTCCGTTGGCGTGGTTCACACGCACTCGGGCGAAGAAAAAGTAATTAAGGCCAGATGTCGTTATCTGTCGTTATCGGGGAAATCTTATAAGTATTTCCGTTGGCTCACACGCACTCGGGTGAAGCGAAAGCTATTAATGCCAGATGTTGCTACCTGTCGTTATCGCGGAAATCTTGTAAGGATTTTCACACGGAAAAGTACGCGTCTGTAGTATTTCATCAATCAAGTGGACCACCGCTAAGTAACTCAGTGGAAAATTACGGTTCAGCTGACCTTTTGTTATATCTCCGACCTAGTTGAGAATCACCGACCTTCAACCGGTCAGCCACCGTGGTAGTTTCCGTTTACTTCTAAACCAGAACAAAATAAGACAGTAGAAATTTTTAAGTGAAAAAGAGCAGTATTTTCTTCAACCGGGTTGAACCAAAGTTAAATAGGGCAGTTCAGTGGAAAATATATAACACACACACACACACACACACACACACAGCGCACCATAGCCATAGTTTTCAACACAATTTTGCATGGAAAACACCACCCACCCATCATACAAACACATATATACTACCCACCCCTTTTCCAGTTGTCTGGGTCGGGGACCTCGTTGCCCGCCCCGTCCGCCCCACCGATATCGGGACCACGCCGCCCCCGCCCCGGGCACACACACACCGCGCGGGTTCGCCCGGGTTCGACCGGTTTTGACAGGTTTCACCACCATATTGAATGTGCGAGCACACTCAGCACATTCGATTGCACACTCGGGCACATTCGGTTGCACATTCGGTTGCACACTCGGGCACACTCGGCACATCCAGCACGACCTTTGCACGACCTCGCCAGCCAGAGTATTTTGTTATATGAGCTATATTAGCACATTCGCGCACATTCGGCACGACCTTTGCACGACCTCGCCCGCCAGAGTATTTTGCTATATGAGCTATATTAACACACTCGGCACGACCTTTGCACGACCTCGCCCGCCAGAGTATTTTGCTATATGAGCTATATTAGCACACTCGGGCACACTCGGCACATCCAGCACATCCACGTATCGTTCCATGCACTATACACTACTTCCGTCGCCTTTGCCAGGAGGACTCTGACTTTCTACAGCATGCCCATGATATGCTTGACTTCTTCCGCCGACGTGCTTATCCGGAGGATGTCCTTCTCTCTGCCCTTGGTCGTGTCCTTCCTATCTCCCGTGCTGATGCCTTATCACGCACTCCTCAGCTTCCGTCGACTCGTCCTAAACTGATCCTCACTTTCCACCCTCATAATATTCCAGCTCTCAAGATCCTCCTACGGGACTTCTCTATCCTCTCATCTGATCGCCTTACCAAAGAGGCGTTTCCACAACCACCTCTTGTGGCTTTCCGTCGAGATAGGAACCTACGGGACTCTCTGGTTCACTCTCACCTCCGGCCGGCGGGACCTCCTACCGGTACCTCTCCGTGCCACCGCCCGTGCCTCACGTGCCCGTTTGTCTACCTTACCTCCTCTATCCGATTTCCTAAATCGGTATTTCATATCCATCACACTTTTTCCTGTGTCTCCCGTAACGTCGTGTACGTGATAACTTGCAAACGCTGTAACCTGATGTACATTGGTGAGACGGGTAGATTCCTAGCCACTAGGTTTGCCGAACACTTACGGGATATCCGTAACTGTGGATCTTCTCCGGTGGCCCTCCCCTTCAACAGCAATTCTCACCGGGGGGCACAGGACATTCAGGTCACTGGCCTGGTCTCTTGCCACTCTGGTGACCGGCAACGTTTCTCATTAGAGAACCGCCTTATTCTCAACCTTGGCACTCTTAAGCCCCATGGCATCAATGACCAGTTATACTTTCAATAATCTCTTAACCCCCCCCCTTTTTGCCCCCCCCCCCTGCTCTGCCTCCCTGCTGCTCCTATAATCTTTACCTTACCATTATTTCTTCCTGCTCATCTCCTTGATACTGTTGCTCTCTATTGTGGTGGCTCGGCCGGGGCCCCCACCCAGGGTTTGGGGCTACGGTGACATGTCACGTTGCGATTGGTGTGTTGGTGGGTGGTTACGCCATGGGACTGGGACCGGTGCAGCTTCATCCGGGGTGGGTCTGTTGCGGTTTGGTACGTCGGTTTGATGGTTGATCTGTATCCCCTCGCTACCCCACTCTACTCTCTCTCTACGGGTTGTTTCACCCATGCTTCATCCTCCTCTTCTCCTTTAGATTATTTGTCATACTCTGTCTACTTTCTCTATTTCCATTGCTTAGGGCTATGTCCGCTCTTTCTCTTGTGCCATTCTCTGTGGCCCGTGGGCGACACCACGTACCTATTATCATATTTCTTCTGGCCACTTTCTTATCAATTGGGGCGGCTACCCATACAGTTACGTAGCATGTGGTATGTGGTGACTGTTTGATGACTGACAAAAAAAAAAAAAAAAAAAAAAACTTTGCAGCGCCAACAGGCTTCCTGCTTTACACGACTTGGATGGCTCGGATGCAGTGGTTCCCCCATATATATTTATGGAGCCAGCGTGCAGTACGGGCAACGCCCCCAAACGGGTTGCAACGTACGGTTGGTCTCACACAGATGCGAACCTCGTTTCATCGGACACTTCGCTCCCCACGGTGCATGCCCCAAACCAAGGGATCGTGTATCGTGGCCAGAGTCTCTGTCCTTTGATCGTTGTTCCCATAGATGAGCTAGTGTACAGTGCGAGCAATACCCACATATGGGTTGCGACGTGCGGCTAACTCATCCCTTTATCATCTTCGGTTTATGCGACCGGTCTCATTTCCCAACACCTGGCCTACAAGGTACTTGTCGTTGTGGTTGTGACCTTGGTCCATCTTCCGTCACATTTTATTGGAACCTCTGCTACACCGACCTCCTTTTACTGCGACACTGTGGACAGATGACCCTTACTTTGTCACCTACGACGCTACGACCCTCCACTTCCTCACATGATTTGGCTGTAACTCCGGGTCTGCCTCCTCCCGCTATGGTCTTCTTTTCCTGTCTCCTTATTCCCTATCTTCTCTGGTGCCCTTATCTCCGGCACCCTCTTTCTATGTCTCGCTATATCAGCCTGATACCATCTCACGACGTGCTTCCCCGTGATAGTCCCATACCCTCCCTTGTTGTACCCTCCCTGTGTCCTCTGGGCTCCCTCCCACCCGCACTTCACTTTCTTGCGTGACGTATCTCCGTCTAGGGGATTTTCGTCGATCCACCACGGCCCTTTTTTTTTTTTTTTTTTTTTTTTTTTTTTTTTACCTCTGCATTTGTCTTATACTCTGTCTTCTTTCTCTATGGCTATTTACCTATTTACTTACGCCCCTTTACTCTCATCAGTTGGTATGCACTGTGACCATACCAGGAATTTGTCTTTTCTATTGTTCCCCTTTCGCGGGTGTGTTTTCTTTTCACTTCAGCGCCTCGGGTACCGTCTATTACTGTGGCATGTCTTTATTTTTCTAACCTGTACAAATACGTGCTATCATGACCCTTGATAGGAATCTGACTTTCACTGTCCATTCTTTACTTTATTGCCATTATGCGTGTGCTCATTCACATGGGAGGACCATAGACTAGTCGCTGCATCAGTTAAGTTATTTTACTACCATTTTATTCTCATATATCACAAATAAACTGCTCATATTCTCTTCCTTCTGTTTGCTCATTTTCTTTTCTGTTCCTGCCGATTTTGGCCTCTTTTTCTCTCTCCCACCTGATCCCTCGTATCATCTCATTTTGCTCTTCCCTTACATCATGATTACTTGTCTGTAGCATTCATTCTCTGTTGCCACTTTTGAGGTGAGTATTTTTATTTTATTTTAATGTAATTTACTTGCTACCATATCTTTTCCTTTGTTCATCTCACATTCTTCAGTCTACTTTCTCCTCCCTACGTACTACTAACTTCTCCCCATACGTTTTTCTCACCTGTCATGCTTCCACATCTTTTCTTTCCTCATTACCTATCTGCTATTGTCCTCATTATAACCCTATTTGTCTCCATGTAAGACTTGTTTTATTGTGGTCATTTGTTTGTCCTGATGAAGGCTTTATAGTCGAAACGTCGTCTGTCTCTGTATCTCGTTGTTAAGTTGTTTTATGTTTCATTTTGGTAACACACCTACCTATTTTTGTATTTCTTGACATTTTGCCCTGTGTTACCCCAGCCACCTACTTCCTGTTTAGGGTTGTTACCCTACACTGGTTGATTTATCCCTTAGCTTCTGGGACACTTTGACACTATGTGATGGGGCAGTCAACTCCACCCCAAAACATCCTTAGCCTACGACAGGCACAAATACAAACAGTTATTATTCTTTGTTCCCCTTTCGGACCCCGGCAACACACGGGCGAAGTTATGTTTCAATTATATGATATCTAATAATGCAAAAATGCTAATATCTAAAAATGAAACCTCGGCGACACATCTGGCCTTAGAACGACAGCTTAAGCTCCCACCCCTACGCTTAACGACAAGTGTGAATGCGATCAACAATCATTCACCTTGGGAAAGACAATAGACAATAGATATCTACTATTTTTAAAAATCACTACAGCCAAAAAATGCAGGTTGATGGCTACGTCCTGAATAGGATACGCTACCAATATATGGAGAGAAAGAGGTGGTACGTTTTATATATATATATATATATATATATATATATATATATATATATATATATATATATATATATATATATATATATATATATATATATATAAATATATATATATATAAATATATATATATATATATATATATATATATATATATATATATATATATATATATATATATATATATATATATATATATATATATATATATATATATATATATATATATATATATATATAATATTCAAGCCAGAGAGAAAACTACTAGAATGAAAATGAAATATGTAAACTGTGAGAAATGGAGAAATGGATAAAGTGAGGGAAAAGTCCATCCTTAATTAATAGCCTATACTTACCTAGAAGTCTGGAGCCGTATAGAGAATAAATATCACTCATTGTGGTGTTGCAAAATTTTGCACAACAAATATAACTAAATTAAACACGTTTTGAAACCCCCACTAACTGCAACTTTGATTTTATTTTAAACCAACTTCTACTTAACTTCTTGTACACATATGCTTCTAGTACACATAATTGTACCCTATCTCTATGTAACACAGGAACGCGTATGTGTACTCATCGAGTCATCTTATGTATAAATATAACAAGTAGGCTTAATTGTAAACTACTGCTGTATAATGAAGAACACACAGTTATACCTAAAATATATAACTGCGGATCACGTAATAGTATATAACTGAAGAACAGGTAATAATATCTAAATGTATATAACTGAAGAGCACGTTATTATTATTATACCTAAACTGTATCATTTAATAAAATATCTTCTTTGAAGAAATAATCAACAGTTCAACGATTAGGTAACCTGTTTCTATACTATGATCTATACTACACACAATAAATCCTGTCTGCGAAGCCTATAATTCTAAATAAAATTAAAATAGGTTATAACGGTGGTGTTGGAGGATCGAACGCATTCAAATTTAAAAGCTGAAAACTGGCGCGATACGCAGTAAGTAGAGCACATAGGAATTTACCTACCGCCTGCACACTTGTTATGTTCTGTAGTCTATTTCAGGTGAGAGTAAACAAGAACAGGTTTCTTTTGTCCACATTTACATGAACATGAATATTGGGTGATGAAAATGTTGGGGGTTGTCACTTACTGTCATATCGGATTACATAATCAATTATGACTAATTCAATTACGCTATAATATAAACTCATGTAAAAAAGATCACCTTTGAGTAGGAGGCTTCTCAAAAGCATTTATAGTGTCTTCTGGGTTTTAATGAACACTATGGAGAAACCTAATTTACACATAGGGAACAAGAGCTTCACAGCTCGTAATTTCTGAGGATCTAAGCAAACTAACCAATGTTCTTATCTGGGACTTTATTCAGATAAACAACAAATGAGAAAGAGTGAGACAACTAATTATTAGTTTTTGTCAGTGTCTTGAAAAGACAAACAGAAAAAACTGAGAGTTGCGTTTCACGTCTAATTTCATATAATCGTATACCTGGAGGCTGTCTTTTTTAATGTCGTTTGTTTAGTGTCTGGCTTCAAGATGGGTAGGTCTGCGTGATTTCCTGGGGAGCGTGTGCTAGAATTACTCCGGTGACTTTATGCAAATTTAAATCAAGCGTATAAAGTCAAGTATCTTGACACCATTTTAACATCAGATGGCAGGTGCTCCAATGATATAAAGAACAGAATAGCACAGGTCAAATCAACATTTCAAAAAATGAAAAACATTCTATGCAATGGGGTAATATCAATGCATACATGAGTTTGAGTGCTATGATGTTATATTGAGCCAATCCTTCATTATGGAAGCGAATCATGGACAGTAAACAAAGGTACCCAAGATAAGCTGGAGGCAACTGATATGTGGTTTTTAAGAAGAATGATGAAAATTCCATGGACAGCCAAGAAAAATAATGCAGAGATGCTGGAGTAAAACGACAAAAATAATACAAATTAGAAGCAGACAATCTAGATTTTTAGGACATATGATGAAGAAAGTAAAACTTGAATATTTTGTAACCACCGGAAAAATCAAGTGGAGAAGAGACATAGGAAAACAACGTAATTCTTCTTCTTCTTCTTCTTTCGTTCACTTGAAACATATCTATATCTGTAATTCTGTCTCCTTAATAAAACTCACTGTCTTTTGTAGTTCATTACAGTGTCCCATATAGTTTTGATTCCAGTGCTGTTTCCTCTGGCCAATATGTCTGCCTCAGCGTTTCATGCTCAGAACACTCTTGAAGTATATGTTTGGCACTCTGTGCTGCCTGTCCACATGTACACATGGCCGTGTTGCCAATCTTGAACTTTGTATACATGTGACTGCGGAGTCGGTTGTGTCCTGTTCTGAGACGTAGAATTATAACTTGTTCTGATCTGTTCATAATATGATAGTCATCTTGTGTTGGTGTTTGTGGCTTTCTTATTGACTTGATCATCTGTTTTTTCTGATGGTAGGTGATTGGTATATCTGTTGGTCTTCGGCAGCACCTTCCTTAGCCAGTTGGTCTGCTTTTTCATTTCCTGGTATTCCACAGTGAGAGGGTATCCACTGCATGGTTACCCTATACAGGTAAGACAATTCGCTAAGTAGTTTTTTCAAGTCTGTTAGTTTTTCAGACTGGAGAGCTTGAAGCACTGACCTTGCATCTGTCAGGAATACCACAGGCTGTAGGTCAGAGTTGGAGTTCAGCAGTTTTTTAGCTGCCACACTAATTGCCTGGATTTCTGCATCATAATTATTGCATAATTTTCATGTCGGTGTTCTGATTGTATCTCTAGGCTTGTGTGGATATTCTATATATACACCTGCACCTCCATTCCTCACAGCATTCTGTGCTGACCCATCTGTGTATACTCTGACCCATATATCTTGTGGATATTCCTCATCCAGGAAACTGAGGGTGACTGTCCTTCGCTGCACACTGTTCTGTTCGTCCTCGCTTAGTATTCCTTTCACATGGGTCTGAATGTATATTGGCATTCCATGCCTTTCACTCCACGGGGTTTGTTCTGGTACAGGCCTTAAGGGGCTGTCAACTTCAAGTAGGTCTGTAAGTTGTCTGCGGTGTCGTTTAGCTTGATGGATAAAACTGCTTCTTTTCAGTCGTCCCATTGCTAGATTTTGGAATCTTCCCTTTATTGGATGACTTGGCATACACTGAAACTTTTCTGCCTGAATTAGTACTTTTGTGTCTCTGCGTTCGCCAAGTGTTTGCATTCTTCCCATTTTCTGCATCTCTGCTATGGGTGTTGATTTCATTGCTCCCAACATTATTCTAAGTGCCTGGTTTTGCACTTTATCTAGATCTTGTAATGTGGTGTTTGATGTAGGACACCACGCAGCTGAACCATATTCCAGGTGTGGTCTTATGCCTTGCTGGTAAACTTTACTGAGTATATTCCCACTGGCTCCCCGTGTGGTTCCACTTAGTTTTCTCAGGATAGCTAACTTCCTCCTGGCTTTTGTTGTTGCTTTTTTTATGTGCTGCTTCCAGTCAGTTTATCATCAAAAGTAACTCCGAGGTATGTGGGTTGTTTGTCATCTTTCAAGAGCTCTCCATCTATTTTGATATGACTGGCTTTTTATTTTGGTGAGAGGGTAAAGAGTGTAGTGCTGCACTTATCTGTGTTAATGCTGACGCACCATCTATTAGCCCATAACGTTAGGGCATCGATAGCTCTTTGTATTTGTTTAGTGGCCACTGTCGCATGTTCTTTCGTTCACCAGATCGTCAGCATACAGTGCCACTTTGATCCCATGAACAACGTGATAAATTTCTGGATGTTGCGACTGTGACACAAAAATACGTCACCGACTGAACTTGTTAACAACAAAAGGGACAGAGTTGTGGAGAAACATGATCAGTACGACAATTGTCACGGCACTTGACTGATTGACTTTAACATAACGATCTTATACATGCAAATGGTTCACACTTAATGATGTTCATAAATGTAAGAAATTAAAAGAGAAATGTGTATTATAATTACATTTTCCCTCTTTGCCTAAATAATAAAAACTTTATTGTAACGAATGCATATACCAAAATTTCCTGTATAGCGCACTATTTAAAATTTGCATCCAGAAAAAATTACAGGCTCTGAACTTTTGACCAATGTGTTGGAAATGTTGCACTAAACACTCCTTGAGTCATTCAACCGTAAACAGTGTGGCATTTGTTATTGGCTTTGTGTGAGGGAACTATTTTTGTCAATTTAGACCTTGACTATCACAGACTGTAATTATGAGAATGAAGCCAACCCAAATACCAATAAGAACATAACAACAAAATAATATCCGGTCGTAAGGTCAAAGGTAGATCAAGAAAACGGTGGATAGAAAACATCAAGATAGCCTTGAAAAAACATGGAGTAAATGCAACCACAACAACACGCCTTGGAACGACAGCTTAAGCTCCCACCACTACGTTTAAAGGCAAGTGTGAATGCGATCAACCATCATTCACCTGAGGAAAAGACAATAGACTGTCACAGCTTGGATACAGTACAGGTTTAGTTAGGGTCATAATTTATTAATGGCCCGTTTCCAGTTACCAACAACGGTCTCGATTTAGCACAATACAGGCCATCTAACTTATGTGACTTATTGGCAATTCGACAGCAGCATTATGGAGTGACTCACTTAGCTTTTCCTTGATTTGTATTGAATACTTTATGTATAACGTGTGTCGATAGCCAATGAAAATCAAGGGGATATGTAGAATTGGTCATTTCGGAATGTTGCTTTACACTTCGTCCGCAGGTCTTAGAGGCGTGTTCGAATGAAACTTGTGGTCGCGCACAACTAAAATATCTGACAATGGGAGGGGGGAGAGAGAGAGAGAGAAGGGTGTAGGCAGCAGGTGACCTTGCATTCCATTCACCTGCAGTATAAACACAATGCTCGCTTTGCTTGTGTAAAAAAACTCCTGTGCCTGGAAACATGATCTACCCTTATTGAAAAAAGGAAGAGCTCATTGACAGCCTAAGCGTGACCGATCACCTTTATTGGAGACCTGTCAACTAAAACGTGAACATGAACTGGTTTTCGATTTGCATGTATCTATTGGTTGGCCTTGGCTATTTTTGGGATGTGACTCCACGTATGTAAATAACGACCAATCAAAACCCAAACAATAATAAAAATGGCATGTAGTATCACAAATAGCCACGACCTAGGAAATAACAAAATTGGTATCATATCCTATTCAGGATGCAACCATCAACCCAGCATTTTTTCGCTGTAGTGATTTCAGTCTAGGCCACACTGATCATTAAGTCTTGGCTGGTTGAAAGAGAAACATGAAATTATTGTGAAAGTATCATCATCAGGTGACATATACTTTCCCGAACGTAATCTCTATGAATCTCTTGAATTCTCCGCGGTCTTGAGCAAGTTGTCCTGCCTCATTTAGTGACGTGCAGGAATTCTTGAATGTTATTTGTCCAACAGCATCTTGAGCTGCCTTTGCCCCTGTTGCCTTCTATCATCCCCTTCAGTAACACTGGATGTATAATACATCATAATTAATAATGGCGGCTGTCATAAGGCGATTATCATTCATCGATCCTACAAACGTATGAATGAAGCTGAGTATATCTGTGACGAAGTAGTTACGCCATTTGTATTGTGTTATAGCGGAATCAAAATACGATTTTTATGTTTGATTCCCATGTGCAATAAATATGTGTTTTATTCTTATTGAATATGGTGAACAAGCATGTTCTTCCTTCATTACTATACTGGTTGTTATCATGTGTCCCAAATCTTCATTTTCCTCAATTTTAGAAATAATAATAATTGCCCTGGTGTTGAACTATTTCAGATTACAGCACATCAACATTTTTTTCCTTCGTTCCATGAGATTATTCGCGTTCTACTAAACAAAAGTCTACAACCTTGTGTCCTCAATGAAGAGTGATGTTTGTGTATACTGATCATAGCTCCTTACATTCTTACATTGATCAGTGCAGGCTATATGTAGCTCCGAGAAAATCACTCACTTCTATAGACAACTATATGTTGCACATAATACCTTTACTTATCTAACTAACTAGCTCTGCAAATCCTTTTCAATTCTTTTACACAACGTTGTACATGTACATATATGTAACGTACTTTTAACTAAGGTTTGTATTTTACTGAACGCATGCTAGTTTATATTTTAAGGATTGATATTTTACACAATTTGGAAGTTAAAAATTTTTTGCAGATTTACTCAATAATTTGATCATTAAACAGTTTGAACTATTGGCAACTATGCTGATAAACTTTAGTGTAAGATTTTACGGTTGTGGTCTTGCCATTAGAAAATATAAATGATCGCAAAAACAGATAAGAAACAAATTATGAACAGAACGAATTGCCATTCTACTCATCAGAACAAGGCACAATCGCCTCCGCCGCCACAAGTGCTTAAATTAATGATTGGCAACACGGCAATGTATAGATGTGGACAGGCGCCATCACAGACTGCAGAACAACAACTTTAAGAGTGACCTGAATATCAGTGTATAATGATTTAACCATTTCTGTTGTTGTCACTGGTTAGCGGCTTCGATGTCCAGCCGTGACGTTTTCTTTACTTTTGTTCTGATCTCCACGGGAATTATCTCTTGAAGATACGGTTCTCGGTCAATGTGTGGAACTCTCGGCAGGCGAAATGCTGCTCTGATGACAGATGGAGTACATATGAGGAAACTTGAGTATAATTTAGTCAGTCCTTTATTCCCTTTAAGCGTAGTTTTGCTATTCAAACTTATGTCTTTGGTCTAGTTTTTTTTTTTTTAGTTATTAACCACAACATAATATAAATACAGTAGAAATCCGATTATCTCAATTAATGTGCAGGAATTATTGAATTAAAATCTCAAAATTTGGATAATCGAAAAATCGAATAATTGGATATATATCAGGAATGAAACAAAACAGCGTACATTGAAATAAACTGATTGTTATTGATAAACGTACAGTAATATGTAAGCAACTATGTATTGCAAATAAGCGACATAGTAACGGCACTTGCGCACTGGTTTGAGACCTATCTACCATGTCCGCTAACGCTCTCGCTCTAAAATTATTTCACCCAAATTAAATTCGGATAATTGGGGATTACAATAATTGGGGTTTTCTGTTAATTGGGATCTGGATAATCGGATTTCTACAGTATACTGAAAAAATGCTGTGAACAAGGAAAGATAGCGAGTTATGAAAATCTAATGTATGCCTATGCAAAATTGGCATTTTTCGACAACCTATCTAAACACTTCACTGTCCTATTGGATTAGTTAGCAGAAGTATCATTTATTCTATTCATACTCAAGTAATCTGCATGACTCAATCTTAGAAAAATATTCTTATATAAATGGAACTAAAGAACTTCAATTAAATAAACACTCCTTAAAATATGGTTACCATTTATACGCTGCGGTGATTTCTCGAAGCTCATGAGAGAGAAAAAAAACCCGCAACTGAAATTTTCTGACATCTCAACTTCTTAGCTGGAAATATTTGAAAAGGCGTAGAGGTAGAGGATTGGCTTCATTGTAATAATACAATTATATAAAGCATGTCGAAAATGGACGGAAGTCAGAGCTCAGGATACAGTGACGAACTCGCCCAACTACACTCGAAACCACAAGACATAATTATATACACAGATGTATCCGTTAACAGAAACACAAATAAAAGCGGTTGGGGTTTGTTGCCTACAGAAACGGCGTGAGTTGGTTGAGAAATCTTCAGCATATTCTACTGTCACATCGGGCATGAGGATGGAGATAGAGGGAGTTAAGCAGCTCTTAATTGGTTGATAACTGATACATCAACACACACGGTAATACCGTCTCTCAAAGCATGTTGCGCAAGATAGAAAAGTTCATGCTAAGAAAAGAATGGTGGGACTTATTGAACAACTCAGTTGTCCAGAGTATTACATGGATATACTGCCCTGGCTATGCTGGGGTCAGAAGAAACGAGAGAGCCGACTTATTGGCAGGCAATGCGGCGATAGACGGCACATTGCTGAGAAGAGATAAAGCAGATTTAATAAAGGCAGTAAGAAATTCATTTCAAGATGCATATGATGTCAATGAGTGTGAGAACGTACACATACAGAGAATGTTAGAAATGGGAGTATCCAGAGGTGAGGGAAGTGAAAGTAAATTTTTTGGAAAGTCCCGAAGATCACACAATCAACACCTGGCTGGAACTCTGAGTCTACATACACTGGGATGGCTGCTGGAGCGGAGGGCGGAGCACTTATGGGTATGTCCCGCGTGCTGTGAAGCCAGTTTCTAATCAAGAATCAAGATTGGCTTCATTGTATATAAATACTCCGTCCCAATGTAGTTGTTATTTACATTGAACGCGGTTGTGGTGCGATTGTTGTTGTAGAATGACAGTAGAGAATGAGTATATTTAGTGTAATACGTTACTAAGATGGGAAAGTGGTTATTTTATATATTTATATATTCAGGTATATACACAGTCGTAAAGCCAGTAACCTCGAAAAGAGGTGCGATGTGGTGTTATCTGATGTTATATTTTATCTTTGGGTAGGGCTTGTAGTGTCTAGGTTATTGGTCACATAACTTCCTTGGCTCCAGCATTGTTGCTGATATAGATATAACTGACTTAGACACATTCATTCATTTTCCTTTAACGCTGAAGTTAGCGCATAGGGCGATTTATGTAACAGAAGTCAGTTCATTCCATTCTTTTTCATAGATACATACAGGCACATATTTAGCCGGTACAACACATGGTTGTTGTTATAGACGCAACATATAAATAACCATATGTACATAGATACAGACATATATAGACAAAACCATCCAGTCAGTGACTAACATAACCATTTTATTGAGTTGGAAATAGAGAAGACAATTATACACCAATTACAGGTACAACACAGACAAATATCGACATTTTATTGTTAATAAGCCAGGTCATAAACACGGGTTGAATTGTCTTGGTTAGACATCAACTTAACGTATGTTCGTTTATATGGTACAGAAAGAGCTCAGTACCCACACCATTCTCTAATTGATATTTTGTATTGGATCGTATGTTTTGGGCGCTTGTCACAGGGTCAGCGTCTTGAACTAAATTTATAAACTTGGCAACGTCTCCTCTGTTATTGACAAGGAATGGTTAGTCTAGGACTGCCGTATTGTTTGTTTAGCCGTGAAACAACTGTGGTTCGGCCATCTCCCTGTGACGTTTGACGATGTGGTAAAATTTATTTTGAACCACCGCTTCCATTACTTGTTGAATAATGCTACGATCGAGCTGACCAGTCTTTTGTGTGTGTTTCAGTAGGTGTATGAAAAAATATGTAAGTACTTGAACCGTAGCATTGGGTCTGTATCGTGGCCCAATTATATATATATATTTGCTGTAAGTCTAACGGTGAACCATGTAAATATTATCCACTGCTAATATCCCGCGCTTCTTTTTCTTCTTCATCGTTCTTCAATTAGATATCAGGTTACAGTGCCAATAGGTTCAATGAATTGTGTGATTCGTTTCAGGTCAACCATGGAACCCCTCATATCTCGAAGAAGTGACGTCTCAGTATGTTATATTTTCTCCTTCTCTTCTTGGTAGAGTTTACAGGTATGAAGAATGTGTTCTGCAGTCTCTGGGGTCACTCCACATTTGCACTAGTCTGTCTCGCCAATCTTCGGCTTTCAGAACATGCTACTTCTCAGTCTGTTGTGGCCAATTCGTAATTTGAAGATGATGGTTGTTTCTTGCATGACATTTTATGGTAGGGGTCATTTGACTCTGCTGTTGGGTCCATTTGCTCCCACTTTTTATATTATGCTTTTAACATAATCTTACATTCATAGTACGTATTATCACTTTCTGTTTGTTCTAGTGAAGCCCCTTTCCTTGCCACGAGATGAACTTTTTACATTTCCAAGTGTGCCACTGTGACTAGGGATACTACAATACTGTTTCTTTGGTACTTCTTCTGAGGTGTAGTAAGGGGGCCATAAGTTCAAAGTGGGCAGTGGAGACCAGCTATTGTCTCCATTCAGTAGGCCACTATTGTGTTTCCCATATTGGAAACATGGGAAACACAATAGCGTTGTCACAAACACTGTCACAGCGTTGACAGTGTTCTCATCACATTTATTGTTTCTATGTTCTGTGGGTGAAGAGGTTTGCTTAGTGGTGCTCACCACCTCTCCAAGCATCCTTTGTCACATCTTACAAGAAATATTAGTTCTTGTCTAGTGGAAATCACGGCTATTTTTAGCAACCGTCGCCTATTTTTGTGATTCGTGCTACTATTTATAAGATTATGATAATATGGAGTAGAGGATGTACTTTATTTGTACTCCGCTTCTCTTATCAACGCAGTAAGATGCCTGTTAGTTTATCGCTGATAACACGTAACTGATCTCAAGCGATAGTCACTAGCAACGTTCTATAATACAGGTGTATAATCATAAGATGTCGCAGGCCGATTTTACACTGTGGTTGTTCATCTTGGTCCTGTACCACAGCACATTAATATGAACATGTTGATACCATATCCTATTCAGGACTTACCCAATATAGTTTTGCTGCAGTGTAGGCATTAGTTATGTTCAGTATGTTGACATAGTTTTCTGAATGGCCCGGGTGAACTGTCCTGTGGCAGAAATTGAACTTGGTACATTTGGCTGTTATATGCTCTGGGCCTCTATAAATGTGGAATGTGCATAAATACTTTCAAAAAACTGTCGCATTAGCTTGTTAATTAAAGCGGGTCCTGTCTGTATACATGTAAAATATAATGTTATTGAGAGAAGATGCCTAACCAAAAATCTACAAGAACAGTGAAAACGCACATCCTCCAGCTTTTACTGTGGGGGTGGGTACGCGTGCTTAAGGTTTGTCCTGAATGCGGTCAGGTTGGTTTATCAACTAGTAAGAAATCGATATGCAATTGAAACGGTGAATTCATGAGTTAACACAACGACAACACATCATTGCGCGTATCAAGCAACAAAATATACCATGTCCTAGCCATAAATCAGCAGTCAAGGCTACGACGTTGCATGACACACCAGAAGTTAAGTATAACCTGTAAATATTTCAACCCTCGAATGTATAGCATTTATGCTAATTTAAGTACCGGTATATCATGTCATATATATACAAACGTGTTTAGGTAGCATTCTTGTGTTCGTATAGAGAAGCGAATCCCAAACATTTTTTGCCCCGTAGACCTACCTAATATTGAGTTTTTCTAAATATATTAACTTCAAATGTGTTTTATGCATCTGGCACAGTGCTGCTCACACACACACACACACACACAGAGAGATAGTGCGTGTGTGTGTGTTGTGTGTGTGTGTGTGTTGTGTGTGTGTGTTTGTGTTTGTGTGTGGTGTGTGTGTGTGTATGTGGTGTGGTGTGTGTGTATGTGGTGTGTGTGTGGTGTGTGTGTGGTATGTGTGTGGTGTGGTGTGTGTGGTGTGTGTGTGGTGTGTGTGTGTGGTTGTGTGTGGTTGTGGTGTGTGTGTGGTTGTGGTGTGTGTGTGTGTGTGTGTGGTGTGTGTGTGTGTGTGGTGTGTGTGTGGTGTGTGTGTGGTGTGTTGTTGTGTGTTGTTGTGTGTTGGTGTGGGTGGGTGTGGGTGGGTGTGTGTGTGTGTGCGTGCGTGCGTGAGTGTGTGTGTAGAGTGGACAATTGGAAAGATAACAAAGACCAACATGTACAATTTTAATTGAAAAGAGTACATCTCGTGTACCCCCAATTTTTTTTCCTTGCTTACACGAACCACCTTTCAAGTCAAAATCGACCATTGGGGTCCATATAGACCACTTTGGGAACCTATAGTTTAAAGAAGTGCAGGTTACAAGGGTTCAGTCAAAGAATGCATTGTGTTATGGATCACAGCATGAATGCGAGATCTACACCTTTTTACCCGACACATCCGACATCCACATAGCTTCCACACATTAAACCCCAGTAGGATGTGACACCCAACTCCACATCCAAAACATCCGTAGTCGACTTTTACAACATGTATGACTGGTCACGGTGTTACCTTTCTTTTCTCCCCTGTCGAGCTCTGGCAACACGCACACAACTAAATGTATTTTGATATTCAGTTGTCTACTATGCGTACTAATTAATCAGCACGCACACATCATACACACATGCATCATACATTCATAGCTTTTTAAGAATCAAACAATAACACTATACATGTACCGTGTTTCCCCGGAAATAAGACCTAACCTTAAAATAAAACCTAGAATGATTTTTCATGATGATAGTGATATAGGCTCCATCTCAAATATAAGCCCTGGTTCTGATCGTCAGCCAGAAAGAAGAAGTCGTTGTATACTAATACACGGGGTCTTTGTTGCCTCTAATATTTTATGGTAGTGTGTCCTGATATAACCTAATTAGACTTTGTCCGCTGATTGAAAGGGGCACGCCTCTCCAAAAGAAAGGTACACTCATTAACTACCTACCTACCAACCTACCGTCAGCCAGAAAGGTGATTTCGTTCTTTCCTTGGAAGAAAAATAAATGTATAAATAGATATAAATAAATATTACTGATATTGCTGGTTTCTTCTCTTTCTTCGTTCGTTCTCAAACTCATATACATTATTAAGATGTAATCCAGAGAACGGAATGCATTGTGATGGTTTGCAACTTAGCAGTGATTCTGCGCCTTTCGGCCTGACATATCCCTCTGCAGGATTGCTTCTGGGTCACTATGAGCTACCAACTACACCTCAAAAATCCTTAGTCGTCTCCTACGATATGAGTAGTATGTAAAAGTATTGCTATTCTTTGTTCCACTTTCGGGTCCCTCCAATACACGAGCAATTAATGTTTTCAGCTTCTTGTCTCAGACAGGCCGTTGATATCGACATTTTGTGCCGAGGGTACGTTTATATCGACATTTTCAGTGGAAAATAACAGTTATAGAAATAAATAGTATAGACACAAGGTATGATTGTGCAGTAATCTTCACACTCAACTTCCCCTAGTTACTTTGGTACAGCTATAGGTAAGAATTTAAATAAATCTTACTCGCCGTCTTTCAATTTCATCTTAAAGTAATGTCTTCAATATGCCAAAAACGATTAATGCTAAAATAAGGCTACGGTGTGGAATATAGACTTCATTGTACACGAGTTTCCCCATATGTACTTCGGCCCTATTTGGGGTTGTTCATAAATTACGTTAATAATTTTTGGTAAATTCTTAAACCCCTGCCGTCTTGTCAACAAATGTCAATAATTAAGAGATTTCCAACCCCCTCCCTAGTTCACTGCTGAATTTTTTTATTCGTTTAAAAAAACAGTATTGTTGATGTCAACTTTTTTCAACACCCTCCTTTTCAAACCCCCTAGTTGAAAACTGTTAAACCTGTTGCAGGCCTCCATCCCTAATTGTTAGGGTAATTTATGGGCATCCCCTTTTAAGTTCCTTATGACTTATTATCATTACGTTTTCTTTTATAAATTCAAACGAAAGTTACATATTTACAGCACTTCCTTTCAAGAATTGATTAGTCAACGTTCTCGATTATGCAGTTTTTGCTGCGAATAAGAATGATTTTGATTTTTCCCAAACATACATAACTGTGGTTGCATTCTGAATATTCGCAGCTGAGTGTTGTTATTCAAAATAACAATAAAAAATAAGAATATCTTGAATTATTAGCGGACTGCGATGAAAGTTTGGGTGTATGAAAACCTTGTCAAGTTCAACCTGCATGAGGTCGTGATTTTGGTGAAACATTCAACCCCAATTGCACTACAAGCAGACTGACTACATGGGCAAGAATTGATCATTTAAGATGAACTTTCTTGCTGGATATGAGAGATTGGGGGAAATGATTCAACGGAAAATGGAGTCTCCAGAAATTAAGGGTTTGCAGAGTTATGAAGATGTTCAAGAAGATGGCATGACTGTGTTAGAATAATTGTTGAATTTTTGTACTTGAATAAATGTATTTCTTTTTATGTGAAAAAAATAAGTCATCTCCTGAAAATAAGTCCCATGGCGTCTGTTGGAGTAATAATTAATATAAGATCCTGTCTTATTTTCGGGGAAACACGGTATTTGAAATGAATTACAAACACCAAACCTGACCTAGTTAATGAATAGTTTGTTTTACGACAAAGACAAATGTCTGGAATTTCGCTGAAGAAGCTTATTACACAGATGGCGTTCTCTTGAGGATTGCCAATAATTATAGTAAAATAAAAATATAAAAAATAAACTGGTGAACTAACCTTGAAAATAACTGGCATGTCATAAAATAAGTTCAAAAAAAGAATATAAGGATGTATTCATTATTGTCAATTTATATTGAACACTACCAGCTTGGTAGTAGAGTGAGGTGGCCCGCCTCACAAGCACAACTCGGTCGAACGTGCTTCTAGTTCGATAGTCGATCATACATATTGTACTGGCGATATTAGTGCCGACTAAAAGCCAACAATAGTTCAACAGCAATCCTGTCCTATAATTTCGTAACCCGTCAGGGTCGTAGGGGTACCACATTGTATGCTTCAGCACACGGCGATATCCTATACATGATATGATGCGATGGTAAATAGTGCACATAGGCACATTTGCTCATTTATCACGCTTATCATAATGCCAGTTTGCCCATCTCTTTCAATATTGTGTCCACTTTTTCTGCTCTTTTCTTCTGAAGTCTGGTTGTTCAGCGCAAGACGACTAATCTCAACAGCCTCTCTCAATTACTAGAAAGCATGCAGCTATTCAGTTAGCAAATTGATTCTGTTTCAATTTTCCATTAAACATGTCTTTGATGTTAAATGTCAGACCGGATCGTGCCACAAATAGAAGGACCTTGTAACACAAGCCTAGCTAGAGGTAACGACCGGGGAAGCTTGCATACCCGACCTCTCTCTCTATCTCTCTTTCTTCCCCTGTCTGCAGGCAGTGTTAGGTGTCGTCTAGACCAGTGGTTCTCAGGGTGGAAATACGCCCCGAAGTCAGGGGTGGCCAATCTTGTGCATTAAATGTGTCAATGGACACATAAAATTGCATCTAGTTCAATAAAAAATATTTAAATATGTAGAATTGCAACATAACTTTTATTTCCTTGAATAAGATCACGTTTATGGATATATTTTCTTTTTCAATATTAGCACTGTGTGTAATGCACCATTTATATTCGAGCAAAGCACCACCATTACCGCATGTGCCAAGGACTAGCAACTCATGAAATAAGGAGTGACGTCGTTTTCCTAGGGGAAAAACGGGTAAAAAATAATTTGGGGGCAACAGAGCCTTCTAGTAGGGTACAGAATTATGGTATTTGAACGATATTTACTTATATATATATATAATATATATATATATATATATTATATATATATATATATATATATAGTATATATATATATATATATATAGATATATATATATATATATATATAATATATATATTATATATATATATAATATATATATATATATATATATATATATAATATATATCTATATAGTAACAAGCCTTGAAGAAAGCCAAAAATAATTTTTATTAAGCTTAAGTGGGCCACGTAGGGGAAATTGTATTACCATGGGCAAACGAGAGAAGTTTGAGAACCACTAGTCGAGACTGAACGAAGGGTCGTATACTTGTCAGTGAATCAAATAATGGAGGTTTTTGCTCACTGTCTCCGTGTTATTTAGAATACTATCGGCATCTGTTGAGATGTTTCTCTGAGTTTTTGTTTATAATAATTTCGTCTTCTGTGATGGTAATCGGGGGTTTAAAGCCTCATTTTTTGGAGATATGATAAATATCATATGCATATTTCAACCAGGAACGAGAGTCCACCGCAGACATCTCAGGGCGTAAGACCATCAAAAAATATGGACGCAGAAGCAACCTAAGGTATATGCTTGCTAATGTGCCATATAGATTAGATAGCCAGAGATACATATACAAATAAATGTTAAGATGCGTGTGTGTGTGTGTGTGTATATATATATATATATATATTATATATATATATATATCTATATATATATATATGGTGTTTATGTGTATAAGCCTATATATATGTGTTTGTGTGTGTGTTACATACATTACATTATGGTGTACTTTTGCACATATACCTAGAGTGCATAACACAGGAAACCCTCTAGGATTATAAAACAGCTTTATCGATCTCAGGTCAGTCACTCTAACCACAATTTGCGCTTCGATAATATCGAACACATTCAAGAGAGGATGAGAAGCAATTAAAGAGGAATTTTATTTTTTTTTGTTTGCTGCTGGGATCCTTCCAAATGGAGGAAAAGGGTCAGTGTTCCTGACCAACACCAAACCTGATTTACTAGCCCTCCAGAA
The DNA here is from genome assembly GCA_034231615.1 of Meghimatium bilineatum. Classification (NCBI taxonomy): domain Eukaryota; kingdom Metazoa; phylum Mollusca; class Gastropoda; order Stylommatophora; family Philomycidae; genus Meghimatium; species Meghimatium bilineatum. The sequence goes on from CM067298.1 coordinate 105,280,364, forward strand.
CACAAATGCATATACGTGAATGAATTATTATCCGACTATTGATAGATAAATATATAGAAGTCCAAAAAAGTATCTATATTTGTTTCATAGACTACATCAATGTATTTGATAAGAGTATAACATGGCAAATTAATTGAATATCTTCAAGAAATAGGCATTGATGGAAAAGATATCATACTGGTTAGAAATATATATTGGGAACAACTGCATCAATAAGGAGTGAAAACAGCTACTCATCATACATAGAAATAAAAAGAGGGATAAGCGATAGATGTATTTTATCACCAAGTCTATTTAATATCTACACAGAGAATATCTTTAAACATGTAGGTGTGCCAGAACTCAAGTTCAGTGGGAAAATAATAAACAACCTGAAATATGCAGATGACACTGTTCTTTTAGCAGAAAGTGAACAGGTACTACAGATTAACACATCAAGTCGATAAATCAAATAAAGAATATGGACTTGATTATATATATTATTGAAATAAACATATTGATTATGAATAAACATCCACACACAAAAAAAGCAATGATCATCAGCAAAGTCGTTGAAGAACAGGTGTTAACATAGATATTGATGTTTCTCTCCAAGATATTGATGTTTTACTTGTGTTCGTTTCTCTCCATGTATGTTTATGTTTAGCTCTTATCTGACAGAAGAATAATGCGATAGTTGGTACAGAAATGTGCTCTGTGTTCCTGGGGATTTCATTCATAAACCTCCCTTAACCACAATGTCTTTGGGACAACCTTACATTAGTCCAAGTTTCACCTGTTACACAACTATGTCTTTGGGACAACCTTACATTAGTCCAAGCTTCACCTGTTATACAACCATGTCTTTGGGACAACCTTACATTAGTCCAAGCTTCACCTGTTACACAACTATGTCTTTGGGACAACCTTACATTAGTCCAAGCTTCACCTGTTACACAACTATGTCTTTGGGACAACCTTACATTAGTCCAAGCTTCACCTGTTACACAACTATGTCTTTGGGACAACCTTACATTAGTCCAAGCTTCACCTGTTACACAACTATGTCTTTGGGACAACCTTACATTAGTCCAAGCTTCACCTGTTACACAACTATGTCTTTGGGACAACCTTACATTAGTCCAAGCTTCACCTGTTACACAACTATGTCTTTGGGACAACCTTACATTAGTCCAAGTTTCACCTGTTACACAACTATGTCTTTGGGACAACCTTACATTAGTCCAAGCTTCACCTGTTACACAACTATGTCTTTGGGACAACCTTACATTAGTCCAAGCTTCACCTGTTACACAACTATGTCTTTGGGACAACCTTACATTAGTCCAAGTTTCACCTGTTACACAACTATGTCTTTGGGACAACCTTACATGAGTCCAAGTTTCACCTGTTATACAACTATGTCTTTGGGACAACCTTACATTAGTCCAAGTTTCACCTGTTACACAACTATGTCTTTGGGACAACCTTACATTAGTCCAAGCTTCACCTGTTACACAACTATGTCTTTGGGACAACCTTACATTAGTCCAAGCTTCACCTGTTACACAATCATGTCTTTGGGACAACCTTACATGAGTTACGGGAGCCGCGTTAGCGCAGTGGTAAGCGCACTGGGTTCGCATATGAGTGGTCCTGGGTTCATTCCCCAGTTGAGGCGGAAATGTTTTCAGATCGCAACGGCTCCCAGGTCGACCCAGCCTTAAATGGGTACCGGATTAATCCGGGAAGTAAAGACTGCGAGGGAGAGGAGATGGCTACCGCCCTCATTTGCAGAGCCTGTGAAATGTGAGATCGCTAACACCCCTACGGCATTAATAAATGCTATGGGTTACTTTACTTTTTTTTTTTTTTACTTACATATGAGTTCAAGTTTCACCTGTTACACAACTGAAAAGAACATGTGCTTTTTTCTGAAATACTATGGGCTAACGAGCTACCTGTTTACAGCTAGTTTACAGCTTATATCATCATCATCTCTTTAGTCGGAATACTTCAATGGCTGATGTAACAGGTATTGGAGAAGTTAGGGGAATGACCAATGTGTTATGACGCTGGACCCTAATCAAGAATAGATATAAAATTCCAGTAAATATATACCGTTATATTGCAAGTTATATTTATAATAATAAACATAAATTGCCAACAATGTCCGTCTCTGTGAGAATACAGATCCCATACAAATGGCATTGCCCTTCTTTATTTTTATGTATGACACCAGGTCCTAAGCGATGTCATTAGGGAGACTTTAAAAAAATTGCTATACACGCTTTGACATTTGCAAGCTAATCAATGGATATAAATAAATAAAATTGCAAGATAACTGGCCACATAAATGTGTTTTATCACAACACCAAGAAACTAACAGTCTGGTAAAGAGGCTGCCTCACTGAGGAAGATCCTTTGTCAATATTCTTCTCATTCGTTCTCAAACTCCTGCTAGTTAGCGGTCTGTAACCAGGAGTGTGTTGAATAAAGGTTTACAGTTATGCGGCGATATCTGCATATGTGGGTCCTGCACATCCGATTTTAGCATGGGTTTTGAATCACTTTAAGCTACGAATGAGCAGCAAATTCCAACGACAAGTCTACTTAGACGCATCCTACGACACACACGGCAGACCACATTTTTGTTATATTTTGCTCCCCTTTCGGGCTCTTCAACACACCGACGTATTTTCAGTATCATAAAATGATAATTATCATCAATAGGTAATCACGTCTACGTTACGTCAATAGAAGGGTGTTGGTACACAATGTAACAACAGGCCAAGTCAATCGATGATCATAGAGAGGATGACGAGGTAAGGTAATAGTTTAGTCTCATATGGAAATTGTAAAAAAGTGGACACCCCCCCCCCACGAGTTGTACAACATACACTATAAAACAACTTAAACATATAAAAGAACAAGCCATTAGTTTAATTGTATGGAGGGGGTTGTCAGATAGTTGGAATCTTGTTTAGTCAAATTTAAGATTTAAAAATATGACCAAAGAATGACCAGACATTTTAAAATGAGCCTGAATTCCTTGAAATGTATTCAACCCCCTCCCCCGCTTTGCACAATGGGACCATGACTTTTAGTACTAGAAACTTGGCCACAAGGAAATAAAAGAATACAATCCCTTTGCGATTCTTCACACAAAGGTCATCAAATATTTCATTTCTGCTTAAGACGGATGTGTCGGGCCATTTGTGCAAATAAAACGGCGACAACGCATTTCCATTCTCTGGACTACATCTTACTGGAAATCTAGTAGGACCATTGTCCTACTATAAGAGAGATCCAACGGGAGTTTGAGAATGAACGCTAAAGAAGAAGAAGAAGAAATATTTCATCAAAATGACATCTGACGTGAAAAAGCACGAATTACCCTTTTTAGGTAAACCCCCTCCCTCGAGATCATATTTACGTCCCTGTATCTACCCCTAACAACATTAGTTGCTGATTTGAGCCGACTATTTCCTAGGCCTACATCAATTTAAACAAAAAATATGCAATTTTGAATACATTTTCAAATTGGTTAGATACTATTGTCAATTGTCTTTCACCAGGTGAATGTTGGTTGATCACATTCACACTTGCCATTAAGCGTAGGGGTGGAAGCTTAAGCTATTGCTCCAACGCCAGATGTGTCGTCGTGGTTAGATACTAAAACGCCATAATATAGATTTTTCGGCTAGTGACATATTCAAATGGCTAAATTAGTGAAATATGACCATGAAATTACCGAAATTGCAACTAGGAAAGCTCAACTGCAGCCTTGAGAATTTCTTGTCTTATGGTAATTAATGGGGGAAAACCAACACAGAATGTGTAATGTACTGGTAAGCCATGAATACTATGCATCCGCGATTCGTTTTATACTGATTGCGTAGTGAACACCTGTGCGAGTACGCGTACTTGCATAAATGTGTAAACAGTCAGTGACACACATAATGAGGTCCTGACGCCATGACGAAAAGTGCTAAGATCAAATATGAGTTTGTTAAATTATGTCTCCTACATAATAACCGGTTCCTCTGCATCTTTGAATCTATTCTTTGGTAGTTAACCTGGTCATTTTGTAACAATTAAGAATAGTGAGATAAGTCTAGCATGCCATTCCATGTGTGTTGTTTGGGTTCTCCCAGGTGATATTACGAGAATTGAAGTATCCGCACACTAATAGAAAAACCTCATTGGAGGTCTTCCAATTCATTGAGAAAATTCCAATCTTCAGGCTTGACTTGGGAACAATTCCGAACATAGATATTAATAATGTTCCATCTTCGTCCACGAATTATGATCTATACTCCCTGCAACTCCCTATCACAAGATGTCATGTCGAGCAGACAGTGTGGCATGTCAGATTCAAACATTGACATTGTGTCATGGTGAAATGGAAACGACTTGGGCGGCACTTACTTACCATGGTAGTGACCACCTACCATGCTCGATAACTGGGCTGCCAGCAGAACAGAGGGAATGATCCAAGAACTCATACTGCAGCACACGATGTCATAAGATACAATAATTTACACAGACGCATCAGTAACACAAGAAAGAAACAGGTGGTGTGGTTGGAGTTTCATGACCTACCAAAATGGCAATAAATAGGTCAGCTGCGTACCCCACTACAACATCGAGTATGAAAATGGAAAAAGAATTGGTGACAGCAGCTCTCACTTGGCTGGCAACGCAACCACCAACATACTCAGTAATTCTAACAAACTCTATGCTGCGCAAGATAGAAAAGTGTATGATTAGAACTGAATGAGTCACTCTTCTAAACAATGCGCAGAGCATTATATGGATCTACTGTCCATGTCATGCTGGGGTCAGGGGAAACGAAAGAGCCAATGTGTTGGCTGGTAAAGTCTTGGTGAACGGCACCGAGATAAGAAGAGACAGGATTGAATTGATAAGACAGTCATTGATACCCTATGAGAAGACGAGGAAGTCGAACGAGACAATGTACATATTATTCAGAGAATGGTAGAAATTGGAGGGACTAGAGGTGATGGTAGAAAGTGCTCCCTCTCTGGAAAGATAGAAAGTGCTCCCTCTCTGGAAAGATAAGAAAAACGCGTAATCAGCAACTGACTGGGACACAGCGTATACACTTTTAGATGGCTGACGGAACCGCGCGCAGAGCATATATGGGAATGCCCCCAGTGCTGTGACGCTTGTTCGGGCCTCTGTACGAGTTACATAACAGTCAAGTTTATCTCTCTCTATGTGACATATTATTGTTTTCCAAATTTGTGAACTGTGTAACTCTTCACTCGACTGGATATTTATTTGTATAGGTTTCTTAGGGTATTATTAAATACGATTTCAGCCCTTATCTCTGCGGGACCCGAAAGCGCATGTTGTAACGGGCGACTAATGAGGATTTAGGGTTGAGCTGGAAGTTCTAAGCGACCAAGAAGCCATGCTATGTTCGATGTGTCAGGCCAAAAGGCGCATTTATTGCAACTAAGCTGTAAACCATGACAGAATATATTTCGTTCTCCAGACTACATCCTGATAATCTTATCTGAAAGAGTTTGAGAACGAACTCGGAAGAAGAATTACGTTTTCCTTTGCTTATCTACATTGATTTGTAGACCCGTTTTTTTGATGCTTCTTCTGTGAGTCGCGTCTGTCTGTGCTTGCAGGTAGTTATGTGTAGACAGATGAAGAACTAGAGGCGCTGGCAATAATTTTTAAGAATAGTTTGATAAAAAATAAGTTAAAGACGGGTTGCATAGCTACTTGATTCCGCTGTCCACTCCTGGTAAGGATCGCACAAGGGTGCAGAGAAACAGGCTAATGACTATGCCAAATATAGTTGGCAAATTAATGGACAATGTTGTTTCATAGAAATTGTTTAATCATCTAGAGAGGAACAAGTTTCTACCACCAACGTTTGGTGGGCATCATCATAACAAGCAGATACGGCACAGTGCTGATGCACAGTATGTATTTGAATGATTCGATTTATGAATGGAAACGTGCTTCTGTAATAGACCTGGAGAATGCGCACAGCAGAGTGCCCTTGGACTTCTTAATGACTCAGTCGTTGCCACCTCAATAAAGTCCCTATCTTGTCAACTGGATTGGTACTGCCCTGCTTCAGAGACAAGTGGTTCTTAAATGTCGCACTTGGGCATCGGCACATACAATCATAAGCATTGGACTTCCACAGCGATCCCCGCTGTTCCCAATAATGTTTCAAGTGTATACTGTACAAATTACAGGCAGGCAGCTCATATGGATTTATAGAATTATGTGGTATGTGGATTACATTCTGCTGTATATGCAATGTATAAATAAATAGATGTGCGCTAGTGTGTTGCAACGTGATTTAGTCCGCGTATGAAAGTAGTTCAGGACTCATCAATAAGTCTCTACGCATAGAAAAAACGTTTATTACATCAACATAAGCTTCCACATCAAGCAATTATAAGACAAAACGTAATCCACATCAATGAAGCATTTCACGTAGTTTAAGAACAGTCCTTGAGTTTATTTCTACTGGTTACTAATTTTGTATCTACAACTTCTTTACGTCTATTCTTGCTATCAAGACCACGTCTTATGATACTATTTCGATAACTAAACCCAGCTTCTATGTTATGTCTAGTTCTTCGGCCGTTCAAATGTTATAGTGAAATCTCAACGGTTGAAATTCGCAACGATCCTCTCTAAATACAATAATTGCGACCAGTATAATCTCCTAGCCTGGTCTATCCTTGACCTGTGAGATTTCCTCTAAATTCCTTGTTCTAAGTCTGGCGTTCCCAAAACGCCTAAAACTGCTATCCCCGGACAAACGCCCGAGCTGACTTCTAGAGCTAACTCTCGGGCGACTTTTCTCCCCAACTCCCTGGCCAACTACACGGAAAAGGGGTAATTCCAACCACTTATTACGTGGTTTTTTTTTACATTCCCTAAATTAGCGTTAAATAAACATTCCATTAAATAACTCAACTGTCAGTTATTGTGTAATGGTGGATATAATCAAGTATAAATCGGAACACATATGGACTTGTTCGGGGTGCAATGTCGATGATCCGACGATCAGCGACGTAAAGCTTGGCTACGATATCTGCGCATTAAACATGACATATCCGATTTCAAAATGGCTTTTAAATCACTTTGATTTATCAAAGGTACATCATGATATACCATAATGACATCTACAGTGTATTGCAACGTGCATTGCAAGTAACAGTGTTGCTATTTTTTTTTCTCCCTGTTCAGGATCCGGCACAAACATGGATACACTTGATTTAGACGTGCAACATTCTCAGAGAATGCTTTTAATTATAATTTTTAATGCTGTTTATTGGCCTTGGTGGTAACAGCGCAACGGCATACATTTAGAGGAGTCCCGTAGAATATCAATAGGGACACATTGCTGACAACTGTGACTGTCCCATGTAAACTGGAAACCTATACATAAAACAGGTGCACTGAATTCGATTCTTGAAAACGATACGCATCATCATAAAATTTTGTCCCCAATTAAACTTTCAGCAATTTTAACTTTATGAGGGAGTTAATCTCACAAACATTACATGTTAAACGTCTCCGACACAGATCGGTACTACTATTAACAACAGCTCTCCACATCAGTAGTTCTCAACCTTTTTTCGCCCGTGCTTCCCCTTTCATGTCAAATAATGTTCCCATGCCCCCTTGTGTCATAAAAAAGCTGTTTAACTTTCAGAGCTTATTTATCGACTCAATAGTTTCAGTGATCTATCCGTGACCCTCCACCAATATACTGGTATGTGGCCCTCTCCCCATTCGTCACTTTTTTCATGGCGTTAGCAAAGCACTGCCCTCCCCCACCCGGAGGAACATACGGTCCATGTTGAGACTCACTGCTCTACATAAAGACCAAAAAAAATGCTCTTAACATATTTATAAATACAGGGTTGGTGAGAACACCGAGGTCAGACATCTGACATAATCATGCGCTGGAGTATCGATCACAGATCAATAGAGGCCGAGGTCAATACATCCGGCATTGATGAACAAGCATTATTAACACATGACTCGCACTACTGAGTGAAAATGGAACTAAGTTTGATTGCGCACAAGTCATATTTGGTGAAATAAAATAAAAATGGAATGGGGATTATTAAATCCGTACATGTAAAATACATTTAAATATGAAGACGGATTCCTTATGATGTGTATGTAACATTTGAATCGGTGCCAGTAAGAATAAGCAAGGATAGGTTTTCAATTGCATGGCTAAAATTTAAATTGCAAACTGACTAAGCAGCATGGTTCTTTCAAGAAAACTACAACATTTTGGCTATATTAAACGCCATGACAGCCTAGAGAAGAACATAATGGAGGTGATGGTGCCAGGGAGAGGAAAGAAGAGGCAGACCAAAAAGAAGATGGAAACAAGACATCAAAGACCACTTGAACATGATAGTAACAGAATCACGAAGACTAGCTCAAGATTTACAGAAGTTTCGAAAAGCTGTAATGACTGCTACATCCTGTTCAGGATATGTTAAATGACGATAAAACTTTAAATTCTAATATATTTCATGAATTTTCAAATACAGCAATATTTATCACGAAATATAAAACTTGCTGCGTAGACATAACTAAAACACGGCGAAGGAGAAGAGCGCATCCACGTTGTAAACCATGATAGAACATAATGCCCTACTCAATTTTCTGAACGAAATCAAGTTAACCAGCAGGAGTTTGAGAATTAACGTAAAATAGAAAAGAAGACTACAGACAAAAATTGTGTTGGTAGCTGCTTACTGAATATGGGGATAAATGTTCCAGTGTTGGGTAACAACCCTAAACAGGAAGCAGGGGGGACTGAATATGATGGGTTTTTATTAAATATTTCATGGAGATACACTGGAGCCGAAAAAAACCTGAGGAAAAACTATAATTTACGTCCGTCGATGACTGTTGAAAAACAATCTTGAATGTGACAGTCTAAATCCGTTAGTTGGCTGGTTGGTATATCTCTTATTTCTTCAGCGCTCATTTCTGACAACGCTGAATTTCTAGCCCAGCTACTTTATTCTGGACATGGAAAATGTGTCAGTCTAAATCCGTGTTATCTCCTCCATAAGATACACAAAAACCACCATTTCGTCCCGCTCTGTAAGTCGATAAACCTCCGTTTTATAGTGACTTGAAAATATCACCGTAGGACTGGAGAAATTGAAGAGTTAAAATAAACAGACATACTTCTTCTGCTTAATAAAATCCTCACTACTTTACAAAACATAAGCAGAAGGACTGTAGTAAATATAATATATTGTCTTTTATTAACAACTGACAATATTATAAAACAATGTTTCTCAAACTTGTTGGTGCCATAGACCTTTTATTATAGATTGTATAGACCATGACAACTCTCTCACCCCACATCAGCCACAGGACATATGTTTTTCATGTGTTCTGTTAGTGAATGCAGTAAAATGTAAAATCAAAGGCAAAGAGATGACAACTGTAAAATCAAGAGCAAAGAGAAGACAAGTCATAATCTTTCTTTTTTTTAGCGTTAATGTTTAAAGGTTAGTTAACGAATGCACAATTGTGTGTAGTTGTTTTTAATTAATTCAACGAGTTTCTGTTCCAAGCTGAAAATTGTAGCTGTTAAAATTGTTAACAGTATAAGTGAGGTCCAGTCAAGTCCTTTGAGCTCTGATCCCACCACAGTCACTTATTTTGGCTGATCCAGACTTTTCTGTTTTTCATTAGTTGGTGACACAAAGTATATCTAAATTCACCAATGATCAGTTGCATCAACCAAGACATACATTCAGACCCACGTGAAAGGAATACTAAGAGAAGAAGAACAGAACAGTGTGCAGCGAAGGACAGTCACCCTCAGTTTCCTGGACGAGGAATATCCACAAGACATATGGGTCAGACTATACACAGATGGGTCAGCACAGAATGCAGTGAGGAATGGAGGTGCAGGTGTATATATATAATATCCACACAAGTCTAGAGATACGATCAGAACACCAATAGGAAAATTCTGCAATAATTATGATGCAGAAATTCAGCCAATTAGAGTGGCAACTGGAAAAATAGCTGAACTCAAATCCTGACCCACAGACAGTGGTATTCCTGACAGATGCAAGGTCAGTGCTTCAAGGTCTCCAGTCTGGAAAACTAACGGACTTGCAAAAACTACTTAATGAACTGTCTTAACAGTATAGGGTAACCATGCAGTGAATACCCTCTCACTGTGGAATACCAGGAAATGAAAAAACAGACCAACTGGCTAAGGAAGGTGCTGCCGAAGACCAACAAGATGTACCAATCACTTACCATCAGTAAAAATAGATGATAAAGTCAATAAGAAAGCCACAAACACCAAAACAAGATGACTATCACATTATGAGTAGATCAGAACAAGTTATAATTCTACGCCTCAGGATAGGACACAACCGACTCCGCAGTCACATGTATACAAAGTTCAAGATTGGCAACACGGCCATGTGCACATGCAGCAAAGAGTGTCAAACATATACTTCAAGATTGTTCTGAGTATGAAACGCTGAGGCAGACATATTGACCAAAGGAAACAACACTGGAATCAAAGCTCTATTGCACACTGTATGAACTACAAAATGACAGTGAGTTTTATTCAGGCGACAGAATTACAGATATATATATATGTCTCAAGTGAACGAAAGAAGAAGAAGAATGTGACGGTGTTTAGAATCAGCATGCATGGCTATTCTTTTGAAGGACCAGGATTCTGCTATAGCTTGATTTCTATTTTTTTAAAGACAAATAGACAGTTTCCCCTCATGTGCTTATTAGCTACAATATATTTTTTGCTTGTTCACAAACCTTCAACCCCCCCCCCCCCCCTTGCCCAACTCTCCTTGTCCCTTCAGTATCTACCTGGTGTATTATCGTATCCCTTTGAGATAAAGAACGCAAATGTGTTTGAAACAAATATGTTACCCTCAAATATGAACGCAGATGTGGAAATATGATACAATGTAAAAAAAATAAAAACTATAAGTCGGAGGAAGCTGTTACCGCCAGGGAGTCATAAGCACACAATTTAGGTGCAAGCTATTGCTGCGCGCTTATTTTCTTCTTTGTCACACACAAAGAAGGATTTAATCACACTTTTTTTCCAGCTATGGTTTTGAGTTATTTATGAAACTCCCCCCCCCCCCCTCCTCCCTTCATTCTTACATCACACATGATGTCTGGTTGGTTGTTGCTGAGTCCTCTATTGTTGCTTTCACATCACGTCTGCAAAGAACGTGATATGAAGATATCTGGTTTTGCGTCTTATTTGATATTAACATTTTAAAATAGATATAATGAAGGTCTGAATCCTGAGAAAATACAGAACGTGTACCTATGAGAAGTGTCTGGGTCATGAGCATGAGCGGTTTATGATTGAAGAAAAAATTTAAGCCGCCAATCATCTATGAGGGGTGTATGGGTGGGGGAAAATAGCACCAGCTCACCTCTGAGGGGTTTGTAAAGTGAGGGTAAAAATAGCACATAAGAAATATTACCTAATAGAGGTTTCTGGATGAGAAAAAAAAACTAGCGCTAGATCACCTATGTGTGGTTTGTGAACGAGGAAACATAGCACTAGACTACCTATAATTTTTTACTATAAGGGTTTGTGATTGAGGAGAAAATTGCGCCACCTATGAGAGGTTTGTGAGTGAGGAAAAACTGCGTCACCTTTGATTAGGAAAAGATAGCGCCAGGTTTCTGAGTCATGAGAAATGATTCCTAATCACCTATGACAGGTATCAGAGTCTGAGATAAGCAGGAGGCGAACATAGGTTTCATAATTTTGAATTCCATATGGATTAAACACCTATACGTTTTGGTTCCAAGTGCGCATCTTACAGATATTTTGGATGTTATTTTTCCCTGTGGTACTCCATATTAACATTCCATATTCTATGTTGGACTTGCATATGATATGTTTATACGCGTTTCCATCTACTCTCCAGTCCGTTTCGGGAATATTATTTTTGTGATTTCTCCTCTCATGGTCCTTTTGTTTGACACATATCAATGTGATGTTTCCAGTAAGTGTTGTCTCAAATGTGATGTAGGTGGCTTGTCTTTTGATGAAACGTTTGCCCATTGATAATGAATGGAGATATTTTTGTGTAGAAAGACCGTATGTAGCGTAGGTAGACTTCTGCATAGATACACAATTCCACTCATTTGCCAAGGTCTCTGGCTCAATGTGAAATCGGATGAAACTATCGTCAAATACGTTCAACACTTGGGGTGTGAATTCAGATGAAACTATCGTCAAATACGTGCAACAAGTAGGGTGTGAAATCAGATGAAACTATCGTCAAATACGTGCAACAAGTAGAGTATGAAATCAGATGAAACTATTGTCAAATACGTGCAACAAGTAGGGTGTGAAATCAGATGAAACTATCGTCAAATAAGTGCAAAAAGTAGGGTGTGAAATCAGATGAAACTATCGTCAAATAAGTGCAAAAAGTGGTGGTGTGAAATCAGATGAAACTATCGTCAAATAAGTGCAAAAAGTAGAGTATGAAATCAGATGAAACTATCGTCAAATAAGTGCAAAAAGTGGTGGTGTGAAATCAGATGAAACTATCGTAAAATACGTTCAACAAGTAGAGTATGAAATCAGATGGCACTATCGTCAAATACCTGCAACAAGTGGGGTGTGAAATCAGATGAAACTATCGTCAAATACGTGCAACAAGTAGGATGTGAATTCACACATCCATTTTCTTGCAATTACCAACTATCGTATTAAATTTTCTAATAATGTTAACCTTCAATCATGGTCTCCCAAAAACGCCATAAAAGTTGTTCATATGCTAGCCGAAAAAATATTCACGTGAGAGCAAAAACAAATACTATACTCCGAAATGTTAACGGAGAAATAAGTAACTTTACTTTAAAATGTGTTGCCATATCTCGGATGCTATATTATTGCACTAAAAATAAGAACATCGGTCTACCAGTTAGTATAAAATTAGTATCAACGTATAAAATTACAGTACCTCAAAGTGACACATTATAAAGTGAAAAAGGGCTAAGAAGTTTACTAAAAGCAGAAGAGTAAAAACAAAAGTAATGAAAAAAGTGACCGGCACACTAAGCGCGCGCACACACAGACAATATCAAATTTCTAGGATTACAAATGACCGTTTTATTAGATACCTTTGATAACATGCATCCACTATGTTACTTATGGAAACCCCTCAAGCACGCACAGGTACTTCTTCATATGCATCCATGGTCATACTGCTTCATACTTCAATACTCATTTTCGTGAATCAAACTTGCTGTCCGTTCAAGACCATCTTTGTGCTACAGAGTTTGTTTTCTAGTGTGACTCCTTGCATCCAGAATCGGCTTTTGTCGTGGACCGCATAGTGGACCAGTTTGAATAACATATTATTTGATTTCTATATATAGTAAGGAGTATGTGATATGTTTGAGTCGAAACATGTATGCACGGGAGCAGCTAGCGTACTATGTGTAGTTTAAAAGTAGTTTGTTCTTAATGAAAGAAGTGTAACATTATGTGCTGGTATGGTGGTTCTGTGGCAGGAGAGACAGAGCGTGTATCGAGTCTCAAATCGCCAGAGTACTATATTAAATTTCCATCGCAGACAGTTGTGCAACCTGACCATTCAGAAAGCGATGACAACCTACTGAGCGTAAATATTGCCTATAATTCACTACAGAAAAACATGCTGACTTGATCGCTACGTACTGATGAATAGGATATGCTATCAACTGGTTATGCTGATAGAACCAGTGTTCTTATACTATAGTGATACATAATAATAGAAATAATAAGTACAATACTATTATTTTAAAGTGTAAAACTAGAGAACTGGCAAAAGGTCCCACATGGCCATCTCGAGTACCGTTTCGTAGACACGATGCACAAACATCGATTTCTTCACGAACATTAGCGTATATCTAGGTGTAATCAAAACTCCGTCTTTTAAATATGTCAAAAAATTGTGTAATTGAATACAGAATTCCCTGCAATTTCCACGTGAATTATTTGTTATTTAAGAATCATATCCACTATTTCTTCGGCACTTATTTATTAATCATCACATGCTCCATGGCCTCTAAAATCTGGAATAATTCGTATAACTTTGTTACATTACTTTTTTTCTCCTTTGTTTCATATTTTCTGTTCACTCATTCGAGAACGTCTTTATTTCTGTATCCTTCATTTTACATTTGTATTAACCTGCATCTTCCGATTATTGTAGATTATGTTATGTTATATTGTTCTGCAGTTATTTTGCACACATGTTAGCTTCTGCTCTGTATTTATTATTGTGCAAGGCTTTTAATGTTCGCATTGTATATATATATTGACCCACAACAGCCTAACATCTTTGATTATGACATAAGTGAGATGTGATGATAGAAAGAGATGGTGTAAGAATTGAGAGCTTTGTCGCTTTCACTGTACCATATTGAAAGAAATATAAATAGGATCCACACATTCGGACTGGTTCCTGGTGAAGGACCAGACAAGAGTGACATTGAGGCATGACCGTCTCTAGTTATAGAAGAGATCTGCACATAATTAATTAGGATTTCATTCGCTACGTTTTGTATTATTGTTGTGGTTTTCGTTAGTCACCATTTATATACTTGGAGTCGCATGCTAAAAATAATCAAGGTTATTCCAAGTAAATAAATAGTGACCAACGAAAATCGCGACAATAATCAAAAATATAAAGAATGAAGTCCTAATTAATTATGTGCAGAGGTCTTCTATAACTGCAGACAGTGATGATTGAGATCCACCATCTCTACACTATTGCCTAGAGTTCACCAACAATGTCACATTACAGAATAAGCAACGAACTAATAGCTAGTCATGATCATGAACAGTGACTTGAAGTAATTAAAATGTAACTAAAATTCATGAAAATGGAAGTCATAGGTACCAAAACATAAGCAAGAATTGGGTTCAATAATGTGAGAACTATGTGTAAGACAAGAAAAGTGTCGCAGACAATCCCGCACATTGAGATGGAAAGGGGGGGGGGGTGTAACCTACTCTTTTTATTTCTCCCACACCCCACTTAAGAAAATGAGGCATACTGAGAATTTACCCAAAATGTAGGTAAAACCCATTGACAATTTTTCACAAGATGGTCATAAAATTTCTTATCAAAAAGAAGGTATATCACTCAAAAATAGGCGAATGAAGTTTTTTTAGGTAAAGCTCCCTCCTTACTGAAAACGTATCTACGGTCCTGTGTGCAGAGATAAAAGCGGAAATGAAAAGATACAAACTTCACATATCGAGGCAGCGAGGGCAGAAACAGTTTTCTTTTTTCTGGAATACCAGCCCAATGAACGAGTAGCAATCATCTCAGAAAAGAAGTTTGAATGTGCTTATTTGAGTGGGAAAATGTCAACAGCCGCATGATAACGTACAGTCGCATACACATCACATCGTACTTTATGCATCAATCAATGGCCGTGAAGATTCAGATAAAGATTTCTACAACGAAAACTTCATGCGGAAATATACAAATCGCCATGTCATGATGTAATTACTGAAGATTTACATGCAAAAAGTTGACAAAGTTATATATGCAACTACAGAACTATAGGGAAAACATTTCTGTGGTGTGCACAATTATGAACGTTTGCAATTATGAATAATCCCGACATGATGAATCTTACCTCAACATAACATTTCTTCTTCTTCTTCTACGTTCGTTCTCAAACTCCTGCAGATTAGCAGGATGTAGTCCGGAGAACGGAATGCGTTGTGTCATGGTTTACAGCATTGCTGCGATATCTGCGCCTTTCGGCCCGACACATCCTACTTCAGCATGGCTTTGGGTCACTGCCCCTATATGGGATGGGACAGCCAACTCCATCCCATAACCTCCTTAGTCGCCTTTTACGACATGCGTGGAAGGTAAAGAGTGTTACTATTCTTTGCTCCCCTTTCGGGCCCCGTCAATACATGGGCGAACATAACATTTACAGAACAAAGTCGTGACATTTACTGAATTAAGAGATAAGCAAATTAAACCACCCGATGAACAATTGCAACATGATGCTAAATGTTAGGTTAGACGACGATAACGGCCGTAACGATAATACTGTACCACATTGGAAAAAGAGGACAGAAAATACTTTTAGAAAATGTGTTTTGTAAACGTTAAGAGCAAAAAAAAAAAAAAAAATTAAGTTCAATTCTTCCAAAGAACACATTCAATAACAAAAATACACACACAATAGACGACAGCATAAATAAATTAAGTGAGACACCATGACAATATCAAGAGCAGTGAATAGTGTATGTGACTCAAAGAAAGAAAGAACTTGTGGACAATATAGAATACTCAAACATTATCTGATGCGAGAGAAGATGTTTCACTATCACCGATACATACGAAGAAAACGTCTCAATTCTAACGGATGTGGTGGACTAGTCTTTCTCTCTGTCCTCAACGAAATACGTAAAGTAAACAACTTATGCTCCATTTTCCCAAAAATGAGACCTAGAGACAGAATGCCGTCACTATGTTCCTGGGGCCCGAAAGGGGTGCAAATATTAGCAACACTGTTACCTGCCAGATATGTCATAAGAGGCGACTAAGACTGTTTAGGAGTGGAATTGGTGTTTCACATCATAGAGGGTAAAATCGTGAACATCGGCAGCATAAGACATGTTGGTCAATTGGAAATTAGCCTTCTAAAAATGACTCATTTGACTTTTCCCGTGATTGTGTCATTGGGTGCCGACACAAATTATACAAAATTGGTAGCTCATCCTATTCAGGACATAGACATCAACCCAGCATTTTTTGGCTGTAGCGTTTTTAGAGGCAATATAAATACGTTCAGTAGTTTGCCATTGCTTTGTGAACGGTACGGATTCTCAAATACATGTAGCGGGGATCGAACTCGGTACCTTGGCCGCAACAGATGCGCTCTGTACAAAAGTGACAAATGAGAATCACGGAAAAAATTTAATGTGTCAATTTAGAAGGATGTTTTCCAATTAGCCAACATGTCCTCTTCTGCGTGCGCTCTCTTATAACCACAACGAACAAGTCGTGTAATTTCCGCCGGGAAGCGTGAAATACGTTGTAATGCAAGTTCCACAGTTGAACTGTGTTATTTGCGCCTGGGTTGGCTAACTTTGTGGTCGGGACATCCGAGGCCCAGCACATCCGTTTTCGTCATGCCTTTAATTCGGGTAATATGCTTCCCTAGCCTGCCTATCTGACGACGGGAACGCGAGTGTGTAATGACTTTTCGCCGAGACGATTGTCGTTCCCGTCTATCTCGCACGAGGTGGTTCCACACAGTCAGTGAACTTGTCTCGTGTAATTAGACGCTCTGTACCTGTGCCCATTGGGTACTGAATCTTTTTTAATCCTCGAGCTTGATTCCGGTTAAGGAATAACTTGACAGAAGAGTTGGACCCGGGTTCTTTCGCCTTTTTAGCCAAGGCCTCATCCAAGTCTGAGTCTCACCACGCGTTTGGGAGCAAGGCGTGTTCTCGAGCTGAACAACCTTGTCCCATTGGTGCCTGAGCCCATCGGGTACAACACCTTTTCTCTCCGCAAACAGGTTTCCGGTATAGAAAAGCAGTAGAGTTGGGCTTGTGCTGTTTTCTTTGCCGGGTACCCACGATTGGCTCTCTTCCCGTAAGGAGCACCGTTAACTAGAAGCTTGTCTCGAGCTAACAAAGCTTCTAGTTCCGATGTCCTTGAAAAAAATTCATTTCTACTTGCACTTAGGCTGCCATCTCATTGTACTCTGTACGTTATCTTTTCGTTTCTCACCATGCATCTACATTTTCATGTAGTTTTCATTGGCCGCCCCTCCAATGCTCGGGCCGGACTGACTAACGTCACTGTGTGTCAACACTACCTCTCCACGTGTTGGCGCAGCGGTGTCAGATTTTGACTGTTTCTTATGCAGTCAATTCTCTTTCCATCTGCTGCATTCACATTCACGGACACGATCCCCAAAAGATTTAGCCAGAATCAGCACGAGCAGCATTTGTTTCCATAATGCACCACTAGGAGGTACTTTTGGGATCTTGGTTATCTTCTAACATTTTCTTATCACTACACGTGTTATAGAGTTGTAGACTATTTTATTATCTTCGGAGATCGTGGTGACTGAACTACCAGAACCGCCGACCTCCACTATTTTTGGGTGGTTAAAAGCTCTAAATATAACCAAAATTTGCCAAAAGTTCTTAGTTGAAAGGAGCATACCACAGCATAAGAGGTGCTCTGTATTAAACCGAGAAAAAAAAGGTTATAGAAAAATATAAATAACGTTGAAAACAGTATCTTTCTTAATTGTTTTTAACTAAATATTCATTCTTTTTGTTGTTGTTGTGAATGTGACTTTCACGTGAATGGATTGTTCTTTGAAAGAATGTATTTCTTATTTAATGAGAATAATCAGCTCGTTTCTATTTAATTTGAAGTCTGGAAGGAATTTCATTTAATTGAACACAAAATAGATTTTGGGCAATGTCCTCCTCCCCACCCCCACAAGTTCCTAGACTACAGCAATGTTTCTCCGTTGAAATAGGTACACCTGGGTTCTGCCATTGCAGCCTTGCGAATATGACAGCAGAACATATCATACAAGAATGCCCCCAGTATGCAGACCTGAGAAACAAGACATGGCCCACCCCAATCAGTGTTGAAGAGAAACTGTATGGCACAGTGGACACTTTAAAACAGACAGCAGCCTAAATCCATAGAATCCGAAGTCCCAACCAGACTGAGTAATGATCATCGAAGAAGTTTCTCCGTTGTAAAGTCACAGCCTCCAACGACTTTATTTATGTAGAATTTAAAATGTAATGTCTATCTGCAAGGCGGTTCAATTAAGACGTCTTCCAACTTCACCACGTATTTTGCATTCCAATCCAATATTGTATGTAGCAGGCATATTTATAGCTCATTAATTGTATATTGCATAATTATAGCACATTCATTGGCTTCAATCTGAATAATTAATTACGCAGAGCCCTCCTTTCCTACAATTAAAAAAAAACAGTTATACATGTCTAAAATATCTACGTCCAAAAAAGGTAAATGTCTATATTTCCTGAAGACTGCTTGAATATTGAGGAATCTAAGTGGAAAGTTTAAAGTTTCAAGCAACTGCATTGTCAGCACTCGCACGTGTATATAATTGAAATGACTGGTATACCACGATCGATGAGTACCTAGCTTTGCGGGGTAGATATGGTAGAGGGGGCTGGGAAACTAAGAGTTCACCAGAGACAGCATTTCTGGCTCTCTGGTTATTATTTAATATGCTCTAGCGGTTTATTACTCTCCGAGAATGTCTTGTCATACTGACAGAGATAAAACACAATACTACACGGGGAAAAAACACCAGATAGTGGGGAACATGATAACCAGACGGTGGAGGATGGGGAGGGAAAACAGCCAGATAAGGCTGATGGATTATGAAATGAGAACATTTATTTTCAAAATATTGAGTTTCGGTTGGGGGAAGACGGGAAGGATAAATAAAAATGTGCTACAATAGTTCCAACTCCTATCCTTATTTACGTAATCAATCAGAGATCTTAAGCGTCTGTCTGCTGAAATTGGCACGTACTGTATTTGAATCTTTCAGAACTCAAACGTCTTGTACTTCTGTACATGAGCAGACAGTGTAGATCTTAGATCACAGATGGTGTCACAAAAAGGCATTTCGCAATGCTAATATCACTTATACAGTATTTGATGTAGCTAACTACTTACCGATACTTTAAGTGTACGACCACCGACTGGAAAGAAGTGGTAGGTGGGGGGGGGCAGAGCCGAAACTAGACAGTCCACCGCTGGCAGTAGCCCCAAAAGCAAAATCTAGGGGCGCTACATCCAGAATTAAGTTAGTGTTTATTAAGTACTGATGAATTGAAGACACACTCGTGTGTTGAAGAGGCCAGAAAGGGGAACAAAGAATAGTGACACTGTTACCTTCCAATGCACGCTGTAAGCGTCAATTGTTCGAGCTTCAAACAGTCTATAATATCTGGGCAGCACTCCCTCACAAGATGTAAACATTGACACTGAGGTAAACAACAGAATAGCGAAAGCTAATGCCACATTTGGAAGAATGCGAAAACGTATAAGAAAGAAGGGGAATTAAAAACTACCACCAAACTCATAGTTTACCAAGTAGCAGTAATATCACTCCTTATGCCTGTGAATCATGGACAGTATATGCCAGACATGCTAGAAGACTCAACCACTTCCACCTAAACCGCCTTCGTAAGATATTCAACATCCAAGGGTGGGATAAAATACCAGACAGTGAAGTACTGATGAAACCTAGTCTGTAAGCATGCATACAATGTTGATGAAGGCGCAGACACTCTGGGCAAGACACATGATCCGCATAAAAGATCATAGTCTACCAAGAAAGCTATTATATCGAGAACTCCAGACCGGCTCCCGCAATCTTCTTTCTTCAAAGGACAAGAAGCGTTTTAAAGATACTCTTAAGACATGACTGACTCACTTCAAAATAGACACAAATTCATGGGAGAATCTTGCACAAGACAGATCCAACCAGCGTCGCAAAATCAAGAGTGGTGCAGCAGCATCTGCAGATATCAAGCTGCGCAACAAAAATATGCTAGAAGAAAGGCAAGAGCTGCTCAATATCTCACACATGCCCAGAGTGTGGTAGACAATTCCAACCATGCTTAAGACTCTTTACTCACAGTCGGGAACACTGCATACATCATCATCCCAGTTGAGTTGAATGGTCATCGTCGACTGACGAACTAACAGCACGAGGAACCTAAGGAGGTTTTTGGGGGTGGAGTTGACTGTCACATCCAATAGAGGGTCATGTGACCCAGAACCCATGCCGAAGATGGATATATTGCAACAAAGCTGTAAACCATGACATAACGCATTCCATCCTCCAGACTACATCCTGCTAATTGGCAGGAGTTTGAAAACGAACGCAAATGAAGAAGACATGCAGACGTACGGTGATGTGCTCAGCATGATGTCCACCCCCTTTAATTTTGCAGATTTGATCTGGTTATTTTCATGAGGCTAGGGGAAACAATTTGTGGTCGAAATAAATCCCCCTAAGTGAGAAATCGATTCTGAACCACTGTGTTCCCTACGAAATTCAATCATCAAACAACAATCTCAATCGGTGGCCGCCTTCTGTGCAACTTGCGATTTGCATATGACATTGATCTTATGGCTGGCGGCGAAAAAGAACTTTAAGAACTTACTTCTAAACTTAAAACTTCTATCTATCTATACGCTGTGGCCCTTGTTTGCCATGCGACGTCAGGGGTGGAAAAGTTCTCTGGAGATGGCCTTCTTGTGTGCTGTTTGTAAGCTTGTTCCTGTGGCTTCTTTGATTTCTGTGATCCATCTTTTAATGGTCTGCCTCTGGCTTTATAACCGTTATGCCTATGTGTCATGGCCATTTTTGGCATGCTATTTATTGGTAATCTGGAAGCGTGTGAGAACCACTTGATCTGTTGTCTTTTGATATGTTCCAATACTGGTATTGTTTTGGTTATCTATCTGATGTTATCGCTTCTAATTCTTTCTCTTAATGACACTTCGAGTATTCTTCGTAGACATGTCACTTCTGCTGACACTTTTTCTTTTGTCGTGAGCTGCCATTGTCCAGGTTTAGCACAGTGATGGAATAATAATAGTCTTGTATAATGCAACTTTCGTGTCTATGTTTACATTTTTGTTCTCGAAAATACGTGTCCTCTGTCCTAGGATCTGGTATGTTTTGTTACATCTATTTTGTATCTCTTTACTGGTTTTCCTCTCACTCGATATAATGCTCCCTAAGTAGGTGAAAACTCATTTACCTGTTTACGGTGTTATCGTCGGTGGAGATATTTCTTTCTTTGCTATTGCCATTATTTCTGTCTTTTCATTATTAATCTTCATGTTGAATTTTTGGAATGTTGTGTGAAGTCTGTTCATATGTTCTTGCAATTCTTCTTCTGATGTCGCCATTAGTACTTGGTCGTCTGCAAAGAGTAATTCGATCAATTTATCTTTTATGTTATCTTCTTCGTTGGCACTTGTTATTTTACAGATGTGGTCGATATATGTTATAAAAAGTATGAGGGATAGGACACACCCCTGGCGAACTCGATTGAATTTGAAACTTATTGGACACTTAAAACTTATATTATGGAAATAAACATTGAGAAAAGCAAAATAATGGTAAACAGAGATGGCAACACGACTACCGTTAACATTTGCATGAATGTGCAGAAACTAGAAGTTGATACCTTTAAATACTTAGGTTCTTATATGAGCAGTGATGGAAGCATTACCAAAGAAATAAAGACTAGACATGAAAGATTCTCGGCTGCAATATACAGATTAAATATATGGAAGAGCAGAATAAGCACAGCAGTGAAAATAAAGCTATACATATCTAATAATATCTATTCTTTTGTAAGGGTGTGCGAGTTAGAATACTACAGTAGAATGGTGAAGATAATACAGACCTTTAAAAACAAATGCTACAGACGAATATACATATCCATTATACAGAACATAAAACCAACATATACGTGAGAAGCAAAATAAATGCTATTGCAGGCCAACAAGAACATCTCATGGCAGTGGTGAGGCGTCGAAAACGTGTGTGGTTTGGCCATGTGATGAGGCACGATGCTCTCAAAAAATATCTTGCAGGGAACAGTTGAGGGTGAAAGAAGAAGAGGAGGTGGGAGGAAATTATGGATTGATAATATTAAATATTGAACCGGATTAAGATTCTCCACACTCAAACATAGAAATGATAACAGACAGGCATGGCGACATTTTTGTGTTGATGTTTCCAGAGTGACACTCCTACGACCCTGAAGGGTTATGGGTTTGATGATGATGATATTCACGACAATTCGCTAACACGTGTTGTCGCAGCCCAGCGGCTGAGAAGCATTGATCTAGTATATAACATGTTTCTCTAATGAATCGGTCTTCTCCTGTTACTGATAAGAATGGCCATTGTACATTATCACTTATTAGATAGCATATGGCAATGTGTTTTACAGTGCATGAATATTTGTGTATAACAGAAATGATGCATGAATACGCTGTATTTTTTCCACTATCACTGTAGGAGTCGGGTTTTGTGCATGGACAGTGGATGGAGGCTGACGAAACTGAAAAAGGTCACGTCCATGTTCGTTCCCTAAATCACAGAATTCTAGATACACACTGGTTCTAGAAGTCTGCCTGAATGCGAGAGATAAAAGAAACGTGAGAGCATACTCGCAAGCACTAGCACCATGAAAGGTTGGTAGTGCAATGAATCGCACTGCCATCCCGAATGCAATTAGGGAAATAGGAGACCAGGATCACATGCTGATGTTCTGACTTCATGAACTTTGGTTGGAGTAAAACGTTGAGCTGTTAGATATGAACGCAGTACGTATAACAGAAAGGATGTCATTAACCAGTACATGAATGGAACTGTCAATTAGAGAGTGAATAAAAGGAATTGTGATTTTCTGAACGGTAAACATTAACACTGCCTGTTTACCTTCTTATTCGACTTCTCTGAAAGATCTGCAGTAAGGCTGCGAAATCAGCGCTATTCTGTACGACATTGTTTTCAACAATATTTTTTTTTTAAACTTAGTTTTACTTCCATTTTTTTTATCTCCACTCACTGAACTGGCTATAGTAATATAACTTTCCGCTACAACTGGATGTGCAATCGTACAGTCTGTTACTGCAATTTTAAGGTGTGTAATAGTTACAGCATGTCGCTACAGTTTAATAGGTGCAGCCTGTTGCTACAACTGTAATACCCAATAGTTACAGCTGTTTCTACAACAGCAAAAGGTGCAACCCGTTGCCACATCTTGGAGGTGTAATATGTACAAGTTAACAGTGGCGTAGGGTCAATAGACGCCAAAACGCTCGGTGTCCCCTTTAAATAACGTAAGTAACCCACACAAATTAATATATATTTGCTATAAACATTACAGAAAGATAGCTGGTTTATTCGTTATTTCACACCTATCTACCCTTAAGTAACACGCTAACTAAGTATCCGCCCATGAGGAACACAACTAAGTATCCGCCATTGAGGAACAGACTAAGTAAGTATCCGCCCTTGCAGTTTGAAGCCAGAAGTCTTTGGGGTCAATAAAAAACTAAAACTATTTATCTAGAAAAAATACACTGAAAGCTTGACACTTAGAATCTTTGCATCGAAAAAAAATGTAGGGTAGTAGGAAAAAACGTTCCATGGCGCTGGCAATGCAGAAGTTGGAAAACACGTTGATCTATAAATATCTACCGCACTTGCCTATAGAACGCTGGCTTCAGACCAATGGTATGATGAAAAATAGTATATGATGACGAGTTTTCTGAGAATTTCAAACTGAAAACCTCTATCTGCTATAGTGTACAGAAGCCATACACTATTATTTCTTTGTGTGTATATTTAATTGTGTTATGTATAACTGTTGAATTATGGAAAAAGCTAAGTTTACCAGACTCAAATATTGTTATCTATCTTGTGATATCTATCTATACCTTCAGCGCCAAACACGGTGCATAGGGCAGAAACACGAGACCTCTAGTTCGGGTGATGTAATGCTACTGTATGTAATTATTGTATATTTTAAGACATCTAGTCATACCCTATTTGATGGTTGTTCTGCAAAGAGTCTCTGTCTTCCTCTTTTGCTTTTGCCATCTGGCACCCATTTTAATGTTTGTAGTGGCAGTCTGTATTAATTCATTCAAAGTACATGTCCAATAAAAGACATAATAACTCCATTACTCCATTGTGTTCTTATTGTTGTAGAAACATATTGCTGTTTGGTGTCTTCTTTTACTTGCATATTTTTGATAGATTATGATATTATATAAGGTATGTTTCTCTTTAAAACAAAAATTAGTAAATAGTGTATGTAGGGAAGTAAAAATGTGTTTCTGGGGTGACTAAAAATTGGGGGGGGGGGGGGGGAGCTACCTACCTACTAATTAAAAGAAAGTATCTCAGTGTCCCCTCTCTAAAAACTCATCCTACGCCACTGCAAGTTATCACTTGGAGGTGTAATAGGTACAAGTAATTACCACTTGGAGGTGTAATAGGTACAAATAATTACCACTTGGAGGTGTAATAGGTAAAGCAAGTTATTATCACTTGAATGTGTAATAAGTACACGTTATTATCATTTGGAGGTGCAATAAGTACAATTTATTATCATTTGGAGGTGTAATAGATGAAGCATGTTGCTACAGCATGGATATATAATAGGTACAGCAAATTATTACCACTTGGAGAGAGAATAGGTGCAGCCTATTGCTAATGATGACTATGTTATCCAATATATAAAGTTATAATTAAGCTGTAATACGGCTTTACGCACGTAAATTTACTAAACTATAAATGTATTCAGAGTATTCGGAACAGAATCTATAATTCCCAGAAGGACATAAAGCAGGCTGCAGCACTCTACATCATTCAAATCTATTAATATTCTTTGTCCACAAACACACATCATGCACGTACAGTTTATTGTCTGCTATTGATTATATCTAATGTATCAAGGAAAGATGACATGTAATTGCTTATGCCAGTTTCATACAATACAATATATTTTTTTTTTCTCTACACAATGCAGATATTTAAAATGCTACACTAAGCATATTAAGTGAGGGAATACGTAAAAATGGCAATCAATTATACCTCTGGAAATGGGCTTGAATAAAATACTAGAGGTAATACCTGGCGTCGCTTGGGTAAAAATATTAGTAGCATGAAACAAGTAAGTAGCAAAATGATAACAATATCACAGCACAGATGGGCCATGGAAACACTGGGATGGGAAATCTATAAATATATGACCAGCCCAAATCTAAAAGACAACATCAAACCTCCTGGAAGGAAAGACTAGAGTATCATCTTCCGACTGTGAACACAACACGTACAGCTTAACAATCACCTGAACAGAATACAACTACAACACACTCCAGGGTGCTGACTGTACACTCATCCCTATGAAACTATTGACCACCACCTTTTTTAATGCCCAGCGCTGGATAACGTCAGGAAAATGTTTCTCCATCCAGGGCCAGATAAATGGAACACACTATATGGAACAAAACAACAGCTCACAGACACATGCATATATCACACAATGGCATTGGGTCAAAAGACATGAGCCCATGGACCACTGGATCAGCAACCAACCAACCATAAAGATATCTTGACAACATAAAAGATAACGTTAAGAGTTTCTACAAACCATACATTTTATAGAAAAGAACAGACATGAATTATTCTTCTAATATAGTGACTTTGATCCGTCTAAGTTTCTACAAATTTAAATAAAAACGCACTATCTCTGGGATCGAGCACAGAAAATTTGTAGTAAAAATAAATTCAAATGACATACATGTGACGAACTTAGCTAATGCAGATAGGTAACAAAGGGCAAAAAGTAGCTCTTTTATATAAATACTGGTGTACTGTTAAAACAGCTATTATTTTATTGGCGGTTGATGGATTTGATTTTAATAACAGAAAGGCAGATGTGAAAGTTTTCTGTCATGCATCAAAGATAAATATACACACAACATTAGCAGAATGGGTAAAGATAAAGAATAGTGAACCTATCAAAACAGAGTAATCATCTAATGAATTGATAATGCAACATTATTATTTCTAGACCATTTGATTTGTTTATTCGACCTTTGTACAATGGTAAGAAGTAAATGGTTAACCCTTCATATTAATAGGCAGCTTTGCCAGACTACAGGATAGTGATCGCCAACATTAAAGATTTTTCACAAATGTCAGCAATCTCCATTTGACCTAATTTATAACCATGCCAAATTTCATCTGTATCCATCTTGTAGTTTAAAAGTCTATAGCAAACAACAAAGACAGAGTTGTTCATTTATATATATATAAGATATACAGTAGATAGTGATTGAGATGGCTGTATGTTGCCGGAGCCCAAGAGGAGAACAACAAATATCAGCACTATTACCTCTCACGCATGTCATAGGAGACAACTAAGGAAGTTTTGGGTTGGAGACCCATCCAATACAGGGTCCTAGTGACCCAGAGCCCTGCTGAAATTGGATGTGTTCAGCCAAAAGGTGGAGATATTACAACTAAGCTGTAAACCATGGCAGAAAAACTTATGTTTACTAATCTGCAGGAGTTTGAGAATGAATGCAGAGGAAGAGATTGAGAAAGAGAATCTACAAGCATGAAAGAAAGAAAAAAATGCAGAATCATAAAAGACTTGACAGTGAGAATGATCTGATGCACTCACTGTTTGCCTAGAGAATATATTAACAATCAAAAGCAATAAAAACAAGCATGTAGTTTCTTCTTCTGTTTTAATATGATCACCATGGTTTCATTACTGTAATCTGATTATAGTAGAGAATAGTAACATCCCCTGCAATGAATGCCATAAGAGAAGACTAAAAGTTGACTACCCCAACCACTGATCCATGGTGTGATGAAATAGGCTGTAAAACCATGTCTGAAGCACTGGGAGGGAATTTTGGTTCTTCAGCAATGATTACCCAGTGGACTCTTTACTACACAGATGGTTCTGCTACAAATGCAGCTGAGAATGGAGGAGTCAGGTTGAGGCTCCAGATTCTATGATATAGTCTGCTGTATTTTTCAGCGTTTCCACTTTACAATACAACTTCTCTTCGAAACTGATTATGGTGGGCCATGTCTTTCTCTTCAGGTCTGCATACAGGGTAGGCATTCTTGTGAGATATGGTCCACTGTCATATTTGCCAGGTTACAATTGAAAAAAAATCCAGTTGAATATTTTCTGAATTTGGTATACAGGTGATATCTCATTTTGTTGTGACCAGTTCTGAGGTGCAGCAAGATAACCTAGTCCCATCTGGATAGCTAGTAATAACCGTCATTTGCATCATATTTGGGGTGGTCTTCTTTCCACTTTTGTTGTGATTGCCTTTGGTGATGGTCTTCACTTCCTCATAGTTGATCAGATAGTTTTCTTGTAGCAGATTCTCTCCTTCTTTTTCCAGTCTAGCTTCAACTTCATTTTCTTTGATGTTGCAGTGTGAAGGTATCCACTGAATAACTATTTTCTGGAAATGATTATGCAACTGAACTAGAGCTGCTCTCAGTTCAATGTTAATGTGTGTGCAGCTTCAATGCTGATATAACAGCAGAAAGTTCATGTTAGTAGTATAACTTTCCTGTGCATGTGTTCTTTATGTTGTAAGGCCATTTCTGTTGTTTTCTTGAGAGCTTCCATTTCTGTTTTAAAATTGATTGAGAACTTGCCTGTAGTTATGGTCAGAGTAACCATTTCCACTTTTTTTTTAGTCTAAGGATCACTACTCCTCCTCCATTCTCAGCTGCATTTGTAGCAGAACCATCTGTGTAGTAAAGAGCCCACTGGGTAATTAATTTTCTTTTATGTACTGTTCTGCAATATGTCCCGGGGGGGGGGGGGGACCCTTTCATCTGCATCATGTCATAAGATCTCAAGATTGCAAGACATTGATTGCAAAATTTCTTCCAGAGTAGAAGACTTCCCAATTCGTGGCACCACATCTTATGTCCACATTGAGTAGAAGTCATTTGAACTTTTTCTAAATGATCCGGAAAACTGCTTCAGTAAACAAAATAAACAAGGTAAATACCATCTGTAGCTAAAAGTAAAACTAGGTCATGATGTCATAGGCAACAAGAGTGATAGACATGTGCACCCTCAGGATGCTGTCATCTAATAAAACTCTTCCACCCTCCCCCTCTTACTTAGCTATCCCATCGCATGTAGTGTCAAAATGACAGACATGTCACACTGAAGTAGGATGTGTCAGGCGGAGAGTTTAAATATCACAGCTATGCTGTAAAACAATAACACAGAGCATTCTTTTCTCTGTGCTACATCCTGCTAATCTGCAGAAGTTTGAGAATGAACACAGGAGAAATTGATGGAAGAAAATAAGTAAACTATAGGCCTATTGATGAAGATTATTAATAAAAAATGTGCCAGTGTGTTGACAAGCCCAAGAGGGGAGCAAAGAATAGCAATACTCTTTACCTTCCACGCATGTCGCAAAAGGCGACTAAATGAGGTTATGGGATGTAGTTGGCTGTCCCATCTCATATAGGGTCAGTGACCCACAGCCTTGCTGAAGTCAGATGTGTTGGGCGCAGATATCACAGCAGTGCCGTAAACCATGACACAACGCATTCCGTTCTCTGGACTACATCCTGCTAATTTGCAGGAGTTTGAGAACGAACGCAGAAGAAGAAGAAGAATAAAAAATTATCAATAACTATATTGATAAAAGATATACTACTCAAGTCATTCTTCCTCAAGAAATCACAAGAAACTAGAATTAAAAAGAAATTAACCGCCTACACATAGAAAGAAAATTATTACTATCAATATTAAACAACCTTGCAGACCTACCAACCATTCTCACTGTATAAACTCAACTTTCTGACCCCAAAGTATTTCTCAAAAGCTGATTACAAAGGAATGTTTGTGGAACTAGTATTAACATCACTCACATAAAAATATAAGTTAAGCTTCAACATCACTACAGAGTCTGCACTAGACAACATTAGAAGCAAAACAAGCAACAAGACATCACTACAACACTTATTTTCTAATTAGAAATAATTCACCAGTGTCAGGAATAACCCGACAAACTGGAAATATAGGGTATGTGATAACATAAGATGGGCAAGGACTCACATGCAAGTATGAACGAAATAGCTATTGATTAGTTAGTTGTCAGATCATCATCATGGCACTCCAGATATGTCCATTCTGCAGAAGAAGTGCTAGGATGTTATATTGAGCCAATACTTCTTTATGGAAGTGAACCATGGTCAGTAAATAAAAGTGTCCAAGATAAAGCTGGAGGCAACTAAGGTGTGGTTTTTAAGAAGAATAATGAAAATTCCTTGGACGGCCAATAAAATAAATGTATATGTTCTCAGAGATACTGGAGTAAAACAACAAATTATAGCACATTAGAAATAGACAATCAAGATGTTTAGGGCATGTGATGAGAAAAGTAAAACTTGAACATTTAGTAACCACTGGAAAGATGAAGGGGAGAAGAGACAAGATGAAGACAAAGAGATAAATGTTTTAATAGGTTGTCACAATGGCACAAAAAGAAGTCACTAACTTAACTTATTAACAACACAAGACAGAGTTGTGGAGAAGCATGATCGCCTATGCCACTCGGCTTGGCACTTGATTGAACTCTCTTCAGCACAGATTTCATCATCAACTCAAGCTACTGACAGTATAAATAACCCGACTGAATCTTTCAAAGCATACTCATAGAATTAGTAAGAGAACAAATACCACCTGTAGGACTCTGACACTCCAGCAATATAATTGCAGTGGTCACTGCCATCACCTCCAAAGCTATACTAGTGATTAACAGAATGACAGCTTTCTTCCCTGATATACTTTCCTCTGCATTGGGCCATAAATTCTGAAGCATTGTGCAAATGCAGAACCATGGACCCATCAGTGTAGACGATATCTCAGTCTAAGGAATTCTCACTGATCAGAGCCTGGAATTTAGAATCTATATGTAATGGAATGTCATTTTCAGTACCTGGAAAGTGTGATAACTACTGCAATGGAAGATGTAAACTTGATACGGTTACTGTCCCACTCTTCTCCATATGTCATGTCTCCTAATGTGCAAACACATTTAATAACATCCTTTACCCTAGCAAGCCATGACTGCCCCCTTATTAATCTGTCTTCTTTGATCTGTTCAATATGATTAGACCAGATTAAAAAACAGTTTAAAGTGTTACTGGATTGCCTTTGCGTCTAATTGAGTATGCCATGTTTACTCTTTATTTACTTGGTACATTTCTGTTATCTGTGTGATGCAGCAAGAATAACAATGCTGTTACCAAAGATCCATGTTGTAGGAGGTGACTAAGGAGGTAGTATGATGGAGATGGCTGTCCCATTCCATAGAAGATCAAAGTGACCCAGAAGTTTATTACTGAAGTAGGATATCAGGCCAAAAGTTGCAGATATCACAGTTAAAATGTAAAGCACCGCACAATGCATTGAGTTGTCCGGACTACATCCTGCTAATCCGCAGGAATTTGAAAATGAACATAGAAGGCATATTTCTGTTCATACTCATATTTTATATGTAGGCTATATTAAAGTAGGTCTATATAGAAACATGCTTGTTAATTTCATTTATGTAGTTACCTGTATATAATCGTAATGAGCTGTAAATATTAAACATTCTGATCAATTTTGCAAATAATATTATTATATAGCCTATCAGATGTGCATTGAAGTGCAGTGCCCACACGAATATGTAGTCACCTAACATGTAGTCTACATACCTGTCGTTTGTAATCCAGAAAAACTAGGAGCTGTGGGGGATGTATGCTGAGTTTCAACTGCTGAAAACCGTATGTCATTTGGTCTTCTGGCCGTCATACTTATTTATTCTTCTTAATTTCTACTATAGTAAGAGTGAAAGAACTTTGCTAAGCTAATGCATAGTATATTCTTACTAAGTACTATTATTAAAAAGTGGCATCGTACTCCAGAGTGAAAATAAATTATCTTACATTACAGTTCATTACGATTAAACTTAAACAATCCACTGACTTATTCCTATCTATTTCTATAGCTAATCTTGATAATCTAGTTAGGCCTATAGTTGTTTAGTTTATCATGAAGTTTATGTGCATCGTGAATAATATTTTTTTATTTGCACAGATGTGAACAACGTGAATAATTATCTTCTATTAAATCATTTACTGAACTAAAATAAAATTATATTCACTATTAATATTCAATATTCACTAGCCAACCTAAAACACACCTGTCCATTCCAAGTAAATAGTAAAAGCACTTTAAATAATATACAAAAGCTTGCGTGTTAGCAATTACATGAAAGCATATTATGAATGGCACGTCTACATCAGTTTGTGATCACAGGTAACACACAGATTTGCATAGTGCCACTGTAAGCTGCAGACCTAGCCCACAAGCTCAATCAGCCATAACCCTGCCTTATACTCCACTGCCACTCTCATAGCAGAGCTGACCTTACCCTTGTCGGCTCCTCCGTCTGCTGCACTTAGACTCGCCTGAATGGTTTGTCATGCGCAGTCTGTGACAGTCGGGGACAGCTACTGTATCCACCGACATCAGCGTTGCCACAACTGGAGTTTTTCCACTAGATCTGAAGTTTTTGTCCGTCGTCTGGGTTGCTGTGATTATTTGGCCATATTTGACTTAAAATTGGGTTCTTGCATGCAATCCTAGGAATCTAGCAAAAAGACTGGTAAATCCTCACCACAATTTACAATTAATTTTTTTTTAAAGTCACCAAAAGTCTAATGGAAACGATGTAATTACGCACGAAATGCGGACATCACTACGAAGACTCACGCTTATTTTTGTCCTCAGACATGCGGGCGTGGAGGGAAACGAACGAGCCGACCAATTAGCTAGCCTAGCCACCACAACAAACGGTCAGCCTATGGACCGAGTAGACATACTCATTGCTCTTCTTGAATCCTCACAATCAGAGGATTTTTAGATGAATGAGCAAGAGTCAATATCGAGAATGCGCTAATTGGGAGTGAGGATGGGCGTGGTCCGTAGAGAACCCCTGACAAAGATTTCTTAAAGAGTAGTGAACCAACATGAAACCGGAACCATCAGCCGTTATACCCTGAGCGATTTACTTAAGTGGAGATCTGAGGATCTATGGACGTGTCCGGTGTGCGAAGAGGATAATCAACATACCTTATACCTAACACGCACGAAAATGGGAGAATGACTTTTTAAAGGTATATTCGATTAAGCAATTGGCATTAATGCAATCAAGGCGAAACATCTGGTCTTGGAACGACAACTTAAGCTCCAACCCTTACGCTTAATGGCAAGTGTAGATACGAGCAACCATTATCCATGTGGAGATAGACAACAATTTGGCACTATTTACGTTAATATAGTCTGAGGTTAACTGGGGTTTTTTTTAACGTTGTTCTGTAATAATTTATAAAATATCAGTGGTAACACTTTCCGATAAGTTTAAAAACGTAAAAACTCAACCAGGAGTATGTAATACTTTGGTTCTGTAACATTAATCATGCATTCTTATTATTCTTAAATAACGAACCTTAAAACTTATCAAGCGACGAATATATAGAGAACTCAATACACAATTGAAAGCAATATGTGCATAACGAGTTAGATATGAACTATCATTATACCGTAAAAAGAGCACTGACAAGACAGTCACCATACACTAGTTGAAGTTACAGTACATGACATTGATTGTATATATGTCTATAGATGTTAAAAATGAATGGTGTACATAGGCATATGTACTATATGTAGGCATATAGTAAAAAGTAATGGCGGTATATGATCTTGATTCCAGTTGTTATTTGTTTGTAAATATAATGTATAATGCTCATAAATTATATAAACAATAAAACATCAGTTGCATAGGTCCTTGTTAATTGTTACACGTGGTCTAAGTCTATATGCCTATTTTACCTTGCACTTCTTTCAATAACGTAATGATTGTCGTACAGTCAGTGTATACTATTGTCACATGTATAAATAATTTAAGTGCAATTTAAGATCTTTACACATTATTGACAATTGAGAAAATGTTTATCACATGATCACCGTCTGCTGCTATACGTAGATCCTCGCCAGCAAATTGTTAAAATCGATTAATATGCATACAAATTTCAAGCTTAATGGCCTATGTATCGCCATCCAAATTTCAAATTTTGTAAAAATACAATGTTCATGCATAGCATACCTGATGCTAATAAAATTAAGTTTGCAACAACAAAAATTGGTAGCATTTAAGGACTTAGTCATCAACCAAACATTTTGTGGCTGTAGTGATTTTCTGGGCAATATAAATACGTACAGTAGTTTGCTATTGCTTTCTGAACGTTCTTGACGTACAAATGCATGTGTATGATTTTAACCGGCACCTTTTTTTAACCTAATGATACCTACAATCAATTCAGTTTGCAATATTAGAATTTATAATTATAATATTAATATTCATAAATCTTATCATTCTTCCCATTCACGAATCATCTTTAACAACTCTATAACAAATGTTAGTACCCATGACTTTATATACTTAACTATGTGAATAAATAGAGCTTAAGTGAGTATTCACGATAGTAATAATAATAATGTATATACATACATATCAAGAGTTCTCAATTTGCCAGTGAACCTACAGAATTTGAATATGAAATCATTTATTATTTATTTCGATAGGAATATCGGACAGCTTTTGTACATTCGCAGTGTTGCCATTTTGGTGCCTCTATAAACAGTGCTGGTACTCTAGTTCTGTGGTTTGTTTGTTTGTTGTTGTTTTTTTTTTGGTGGTAAATCTTAGCTCGTCAAAAAATATTTTTCATTTCTTGATGTTTTTATGAACCACAAAGTGTCAAAAGGAATGGTTTGAGCAAGTACGGTGCCTTAGCATTTTACCGCGAATTAAGTATCTTTTGATGTCATGTGACGTTTCTCTCCAGAACGTTGTCTTCCTAATGAACTCCCTGAACCCTTCTCTGTTTTGGGCCATGCGGCTTGCATTTTCCAACGACGTATTCATGTTATTCTTAATATCGTCAGTCAATCGTCTTCTTGGTCTGCCCTTTCTCCACTCCCAGTATGAAACCATTTAAATAGTACTATAATCTTGTTCTTACAATATAGTTAAATATCATTAATAAATGTTACTGTCATTGTTGGTTGGACCATTGACATTATACCAATATATTCGTTGTAAACACACAACTATTTAATTTACTCTTATTTTCGTTTCATTATGAGCAAAAATTATTCTCAGAATTTCAGAGCACAGTGGTTCACTGATTCTGTATTTTAAAATAGCTAATAAAGGTTTTAAAAAAACACTAAATGCTTTTATAAATACTTTAAATGGTTGAACAGTGGCGTGGTTGATAGATATTGAGAGACGCTAACAGAGCACAAGAACACCGCTTTCAGTGTGTAAATATTAACCCAGACATCCATGTAGATAAGGGGCAGGGAATTTGGGTGTTCCCAAAATGGTCTTCAACTTTCCAGTCAAATTGTGAAATTTAAACACGAAAAGGGATAAATTGTCTATTTTTCAGAAACAGGTATACCTTTCCCAAGATCAAGATGGAAGTTAAAAGACAAATGATTTACAGTATATTCCTACCAACATTTTGTTACCAGTGCTAAACCTGGTCTCTCTCTCTCATCTTCACATTACAGAAAAATAGTGACGTGTGAGATGAAATAATTTAGGAAAGTTACAGGGGTCACCAGGATTGACAAATTTCGCAATGAAGACATCAGGGAAATAATAGGTATAATACATTGCACAGAATACATAGAAAAGCAGCGGATCAAGTAGTTTGGCCACATTATGAGAATACATCACGACAAGTTATCCGTGAGTGCATGTAAGAAGATGAGATTATGGTACAGAGGAAGACCATGGAAAAGATGGCTAGAAAACGTCTGTGACATCTTGAACAAGCACAGCCATAGCACAGCCGAGGCAACACATCTGGTATTGGAGCATAAGCTCGAGCTCCAATCACCCCCTACGCTTAAAGGCAAGAGTGGATAACAAACCGCCCTGGGAAAGACAGTAGACAATAATACACTTTTGTTCATAGCTGGGCATTGTTCCCATCGTGCAATCGATCATTTAAATATGGTATCAGTTGGTGATAGTAAAGCATACAAAAAATTAATAGTGCAGTTATTTAAATTGTGTTTGTTCCTTATTTTGTAAATACATTGTATTTGATGTTGGAAACAGCAAATTCAGCTTATCTTATATAAATAACCAAAATATCGGAGGATGTCCGACAAAATGGAAAGTGCCGCAGTATCCAGACAAATAAGAAGTAAATACGAAGTTAATTATAAAGGTTACTGAATATAGCCTAACTATCAATATAAATAAATCAGAAATAACAATAAAACAAAGAAAAAAGACAATTTTCAACGTGTCAGCCCTATTGGGACCTTTGTCAAGAAACAAAAACCAATTAAGACAACACATTCAGTCATTTGTTTGTTTTCGTGTGTCAAATCGTCATTTTTATGAAAAATTTATGAATTTTTATTTTTGTGAAACATCGCTAAGGACAGTTTTTTGTTTTGTTTTTTGCTTTTGACCAAGTTTCTAATACTAAAAGTCATGTTCCCATTTGCTAAGAGGGAATCATGTGAACACCCCATACCCAAATACCCCTTATCTACGGGACTGACGACAGCATTGACATTTCTAAACGACACAACTTGGTATAAGGACTTTACATAAAAGACATTACCAATTTTCGGAAAATGTTTTACCCTCTCCCCTTTGTCAGCAGCTGTCAAGAATTCAGGCGCCCATCCCCCTTTGCTTAATTAATTACCGAAAAAGACACCTCCCTCCCCCTTTATAACAAGTTTGTTTATACTAAAATAGTATCAGTGCCGTAGATATGATCTCCTCAAAGGGGATGTGGGGGTCTTTAAAAACGGTCTTTCATGCCTTTTCGTATGTCAGATTGTCATTGTGACGAAAGGCTAATTTTGATGACCGCTTTGCTCAAAATCTTTTAGATAGGGATTTTTTGGATCTCCCCCCCCCCCTATTGGCCTAGTACTAAAAGACATGCTCTGATTTACTTGGGTAGGGGGATTTTGAGCACCCCAACCCCATCATCCTTCATTTATGGGTATGAAAAGTATGCACAAGATACAATGAGCTAATGATGCCTTAAGCGCATGGACAAATATATTGTGTCAATATCAACAGAGATAAGTGCAGCTCTACTATTTTTACGTTTTCACCAAAATAAACAGCTTGTGACATCAAGATAAACGGAGAGCTCCTGAAGGAAGACAAATAACCCACATGTCATATTTGACGATATGCTTATAAGGAAAGAACACATCAACAAAGCAACAACAAACGTCAGGAAAAAGTCATTCTGAGAAAACTAAGTGGAACCACATGGGAAGCAAATGGAAAAATACTTACTAAAGTTTACCAGCAGGGCATACTACCACATCTGGAATATGGGTCGACTGCATGGTGTCCAGCATCAAATACTGTATTATATAATCTAGAGAAGGTGCAGTACCAGGTATTTAGGATCATCACGGGAGAAATAAAAATCAAAACCAGTAATAGACATGAATTAAATGGTGAAGACACAAACACTGAGTGCACGCAGAGACATAAAGGTGCAAATACATGCAGCAAAGTTACAATGTGTGCCAAGTCATTCAATAAAAGACATATTTAAAAATTAGGCAATGTGGCGACTGAAATGAGGTAGCTTTATTCATCGGGCAGGGGTGCACATAGTCTTGCATTGTCTTGTGCAGACCCATGTTTAGCAGATAAACCAAGATCCTAAAAGTACCCTCCTAAAAGTGATCCACCCTGGAAACAGAAATACAGCCGCTATTGCTTTCTTTCTGGTCAACACTTTTAGGCTCGTGTCTGTGCATTTGGAGACAGTTGATGGAATGATAATGGACAGCAAATAGACCGGCAATATATCCGAGACCTCTACGCAACATACCCAACAGCACTGTACGCACACAGTGACGTAAAGCATATGTGCATTTCATCTTGGTCAGCAAAAATTCAGAAACAATTTAAAAAAAACAGGAGCGATGAATGTTTTAAAAAGAATTGACTTCAATTGCAGACTAGTTGCACTAGGCTAGGCTAATGCCTATAAAACTACGCACAGGCTACCATATGGACCTTCTCTCTCAACTGTCTTGCTCAATGTGTAAACTGTGGCCATTAAACAACAGCAGCTTGACGGAAAAGATACAGAATACATTTTTTTGCAGACGTTTTCTTAATATACAGACAGGCCAAGGGCAGAATATCAACCAATGTTATTCAATGTTATTATTGGTTTTGCAAGAGGCGTTCAAGATCATCATTACACCCAGATATCTCATTGTGCTAGTTCTTTCTAGACTTTTTCCGGACAACGAAACTTGTGGCATGGGTGTCTTTACCATGTGATTATTCAAGGAAAACCACGCCACTAATGCCTTAGACGGATTAACCATTGCTCTCGTATCTCGACACCAATTTGTCAGTCTGTCCAGCTCCTTCTGTAGTTCCACGACGCACTCTTCTCGATTTCTGCCCTGTCTATACACCAGGATATCATCGGCATATGACATCGTTCTGCCAACACCTGTGATTTGATTGCCATTGATATGCATTGTGTATACATTGAAAAGTAAAGGAGATAGAGGCGATCCCTGTGGCAGACCAGGGCTAATAACCGTTGGTACAGATATCCAGTTACTTAAGAACTACTACCCTGTGCATCCGGGCGGCGCCAACCCACCGCACGACAAAAGGATTAACTGCACGATTTAACAGCTGGTGCATCAAGATAT
This sequence comes from Meghimatium bilineatum, assembly GCA_034231615.1. Taxonomy (NCBI): domain Eukaryota; kingdom Metazoa; phylum Mollusca; class Gastropoda; order Stylommatophora; family Philomycidae; genus Meghimatium; species Meghimatium bilineatum. The sequence continues at coordinate 105,318,882 of CM067298.1, forward strand.
CCAAGGACACCATATTGTACGCATCCTCAAGGTCTATTGCGACAGCACATGTCTCCATGCGCGAATCGAACCCCTCAAAAACATCCTGCGCAAATATGGCTGCAATTTGCCATGTCTTCCTTCCTGGACGATATCCTCCTAACAATGTTGGTAAACACTTATTTCTTTCAAGATAACACGATACCTTCCAGGCCACAATTGTTTCCAAAAGCTTGCCAATCGTATTCTGCATTGTTATTATTCTGTAGCATTGTATCCTGGTGTGGTCCTTCCCAGGTTTGGGTAGTGGAACTAAATAGCTGTGCAACCAGTCTTCTTTCACTGTGCCCTTTAGAAGGCTATTATTGAACATGTCCGCCAGAGGCCTGAGTTTCAGGGAACATGTTGACCACATTATCATAAGGGCAGGCAAAGGCTTAGCAGCAATGAAGGTTATGGCTGCTGCGCAGTGTGAGCAGATATTGTTATTTCTTTTGTACCAGGGTTTGGTAGTGGCTGTGGTGGAATATGCACTGGCAATTCTGACTCTTAGCCAAACTCAGATCGAAAGACTGGATAGAATCCAGAATGCAGCAATGCGTATCATACTGGGATGCACAAGAGACACATCGACAAGAGCTATGCGATACCTATTTGACTGCCCAACAGCTGAGCATAGATTACAGTATTGCCGTGCACGGGTGTACCTTCAAATATATGCAGATAAGGAACACCAGTTGCATTCCGAAATACAGAAAGTTAAAGGCAGCAGACTCAAGAGAGGGATGTCGTGGATGGGACATGCTGAGTATGTCATACAAAGCGTGTGCAGATTGCAGGATGTGGCAACAGGTGTGGAATGGATAGATCTACCCACAGATTTCGAAACTTGTTTGAGAGTAGTAATATCACTTAGCAGGGAATGCAGATAATGGTGTCCCACAGCTGTGGAGAAAGAAGTACAGGCTTTAATCAGTGAGAATACCAAAGAGGGGGATGTTATTATATACACTGTTGGATCTGTAATTAGGCATGTTCGCAGTGCTTGGGCCTTTACAGCTCAGTGCGCAGGTAAAACGATCAAGGAGGAAAGTGGTGCCTTTGCGGTCACTACGAGTAGTATGACCATGGAGACTATGGCGGTGACCAAAGCATTTGAGTGGCTACGCACACAGAAGGTAACGCAGGTCTGCATCTTGAGTGACTCTATGAGTATGATTAAGAAGATACAGGTGGGTCTCGTTCGCGAACAGTGGATTGAGACCTTGAGAAAGGCTAGCTTGAAAGGGGTTACATTTATTTTCGTGCCGGGACATGTGGGCGTTCGAGGCAATGAAAGAGCGCATCAACTGGCATCGTGCGCGATTGTGGCACAGGGCGATGGGGCAATGGATCGAGCTGACGTTTTGAACTCCTTAAGAGATATAACACGCGAGAGTGAGACTAATGTGGATGCTGATTCTTTTCAAATGGCTAGGATTAAAGATCAGGAATTGAAATGCGGTGTTGCTAGAGGTGAACATTTTGGAGGGCCCAGAAGAATGATGGTCAACCAGCATAGGACCGGTACTGTCAGCAGAAGTGTAATGGCGGATACACTCAAGGAGAGATCGGAGCAACTATGGACGTGTCCAGTTTGCAGTGATGATGATCCGACGACTAAATAACTAACTATTATACCCAATAACGACTGCTGATAGTGCAATTCTGTGAGTGTTGACACCGAGGTCAAGTCACTCGTATCCGAACCTGCTGATGACACATGTTGTGATTTACATAAATGGCTTGGTCATCCGTCACCAATTTTACACATATGCCTTTACCGCCAGATCACGTGAAAGAATAGTTCGCGAAGCCAGCAGGGCCTTCACCGCAACATTTAAGTTGTCTTACGGTGGATGCGTTCATCGAGACAGAGGCCATAATCTGGCTGAAATCTAAAGCATATCCTTAATCATGCATACTGAGTGACTCGTTAAGTATGATTGAAAAAGTAAAGCAAGTAACGTGCGTAGGCGATGGGTGGAGCCACTGGAGATGGTTAAGAATTAAGTCTCACTGCGCAAAATCATTTTCATGGACACGCAGATGTGGAGGGAAAGGAGCGAACTGGCAAGTTGATTGGCTTAGCTTTTATAACTGACGGCCAACCTATGGACAGAGCACACATATCCAATGATCTACGATAGTCTACACAATCGGAGGATAAGGATGTCAATTGAGCACGAGTCAGTATTGAGAGTGCATGAAGTCGGAGTTAGGGTCGTCATCGCACGAACAGATCAACTACGAAAATTTCATAAAGAACATTCAACCAACACAGAACAGGAATCATTATTCGCTACACCCTGAGAGATTTACTAAAGCGGAGATCTGAGCACATTTGACTATGTCTGGTGTGTAAAGACAATAATCAACATGGATACACAAACCTAAACCTACACTGCTAATACACCTGTCATCATAGTTAATGTCTGAATTCCTCATTTTATCATAGCTAGATGTGTGCGCTATTCTCTTCAACTAGCTTTTACTTTGCACAGCTGCAACCGATTGCCTTTTGAGAAACATGGAGTTCATGATTAAATAAACACAATGCCTTTTTCTTGGTATACTGCAGGTATACGGCGTATACTTACCTTTTATTATTTGTTTATTTGTTTCTTGCTGCTTCTCATTTGGTTCAACCTAAAGAAATTTTCAGGCATGGCCAAAATATAAAATTCTACCGTGATTTATTGTTGTTTGATCAGAATTGTAAACGGTCGACACTAACCAGGCTCCCTGGTGATAGATTAGGCAATAAAGCTGGTGTCGGAAGAAAAACCTGAAACTGAAGATGGATATCGATTTAGATTTATAGTCGATCAGCCTATTCTTCGCTAGTACTAACTTTTAACACAAAAACCCCGTTTCGAAATATCTGATTTCTATTGTCTATTGACAATATCTGATTTCACCTTTCACAAAACAGGGAAAATTCCACCTTCTCTTTCGTCATTTATAGTCTTGCTGGTTGATAGGAATTCATCCATCAAGTGACACATTCGACTTTTCCCTTTATTTTAATTGATCCCTTTGTGTCGTCAGCCAAAGAAATTCGTCATAAAAGACGCATGCATCACGATAGAAGGATGAATCCAAAGTTAGTCCACAGGTATTGTGATGTCCATTGTGACGAACAAATACTGCGTCACCGGCAGAAATCAAGTGTGACTATCTCAGGCAGAGCCTAACAAGAAAGTGTTTCACTCATTTTCAAACAAAACGAGTACAGTATCTAGTTTCGGCGTGACCATTTCAAAGTCATTTCCAAGAATACCTGATTGTGCGGAGTCCAAACGTCTGAGCTGAGAAAACTTTTCCCGTGTTTATCACTGACTGGCAAATCAAAGTACAGTATATGCAAAATAGCCATTGATCAGGGGCATCAGGCAAGGTAGCTGACGCTGTGTGAATCAGCGCAAAGGATTAGTTAAGAGAAGAGCATGCATCTCGTAAAGCGTTTTGTGAAGGCAGAGTATGGTCGCTTAAAGTAGTGTCAAATTAGCAGTCTGAGACGTGGATTAAAGAATATAGAATTCAGATTCTAGATAAAACAATTCAGGAACACACAGATGAGTTAGGGGAAGAAAAATGCTTGATAAGCAAATATCGAACTTTTTAAAGGTACGTTCAACATTTTAATAAATATTTTGATGTCATAAATTGTGTTATATGGGGGGGGGGGGGTACCTAATTATTGCTGGCAATCACCCCGCCCGTTCCGGGATGGGGGAAGAAAGAGATACCCCGTGGGTGGGGTGGGGGAGGTTACCAATAATAATTAGGGGATTGCAAGTAATAATTAAGTTTGCGGGGGGGGGGGATAGGGTTACCATGCGTCCGGGTTTCCCCGGACACGTCCTCTTTTTATGCCCCTATCCGGACGGCTTTCCAGAAAAATGGCTTTTTCCGGGTTGTTGTCCAAAGTCAATGGATAAAGGAAAGAAATAAGTTGCTCATTGAATCTGTCACAGGAATTCTGTCTGCGCAGCATAACTTGAAGCATATGTAATGCACAAAATTTCACACATATCTCAGCAGCCAGCCTAACTTGTTGAAGGCCATCAGTTCTTTGAAGAAATACGCTTGGCTCAGCCCCAAGCACAATCTATGATCCCAACGTCAATTTCCTCAAATGCGGACGATTTTTATGATAATGACTCAGAATGAGATACTTTCACTACTGTTTGGTAAACTTCAGTAATTTAGTTAGTTACTAACTTACTGTTTCTTTTCAGTCAGCTAGTGGGGTACACTGAATACTCAGTTAATACAAGTTTATAATTAAATAAGAACAATATTTTATGTATTTTAACTTTAATTTTATTTGTACAACACTTAATATTAGCCATATTTGATGACAATTTTGCGTGTCTTCTTTTTCCATCTGACAATTATTGTAACTCTAGCCTACGGAGGGGGGGGGGGAGAGGCTTCCCGCAAATTTAACGTATACCCATCTTTTTTTTTTCCTAGAAAAAAAAAAGCACTGGTGATAAACATATATAAATAACCAAAATATCAGAGGATGTCCGACAAAGTGGGAAGTTCCGCAATAACAAAATAGATAAGCGATAAAGACTAATAAAATTAAAGATGTTAGATGGTACTATAATACTAAGTACTATCAGATTAATACAACAATATAAAAACTGAATAACAATAAACGCAATAACAAGGCTTGTTTCCACGTTGCGGGTCCGATCGGGACCTTTTTCAAGCAACGAAAAAAATACAAAAACATAATAATAACAAAAATCTTACGTACAGAGAGATATGTATACCAAGATATCCCTGTACAAAGAGAGAAAGGAAGTGAATAGATATTAAGGGAAACGCGTTCAATTCGTGTGGAAAATCCCACATAGGCCCTATTATTAATATGCATTTAGCGATATATACGAGATAAATGCTAAAATAAATGATAAAAGTTGAAGAAGTTATAAGTGATAAATTCTATCAGGAGATTACTAATTGCCAGGAGGATTGACAACTGAAAACATAAAACACACAAACTGTGTGTTTGTTGAAGGTCACACGAGGACAAACACAGAGCCGGGGGCTACTGATAATCGATGTAGCTAATGTGCCGTCTTTGGCCCTAGAGGAATAACTATTATATACATACATCTACACAAAAATGGACACATATATAAATAATTATTACTAACAAACATTAGCAGAATGAAACATTTTGTCTGCCCCCAGGTGAATGATGGTTGATCTTATTCACACTTGCCGTTAAGCGTAGGGGTGGGAGCATAAGCTGTCGTTCCAATGCCAGCTGTGTCGCTGTGGTTGCATTTAGTTCATGTTTGTTCAAAGCTATCTTGATGTTTTCTTTCTATTGTTTTCGTGGTCTACCGTTGACTTTACGCCCGGATATTCTTTTGTTATATGCTCTTATTGGTATTTGGTTTGGGTTCATTCTCATAAGGTGACCGAACTATTTTACTTGCTGTCTCTCAATATGTTCAATCATCATCATCATCAGGAGACATATTCTTTCCAGAACGCAGTCTTTCCTATGTATCTCTTGAATTCTCCGCGGTCTTGAGCAAGTTGTCCTGCCTCTTCCAGTGACATGCATTCCTGAATCTCTTTTGTCCAACGGCGTCTTTGGCGTCCGTTGTCCCTGTTGCTTTCTATCATCCCCTCCAGTAACACTATCTCCATGCCGTCGTGTCTCTCAATGTGACTGAAAAAAACTAGCTTTATTCACCACACCCATAGAAAATTTCTTGACAATATACTCCTGTAGTTTGGCGTTGCTTTCAGGAGGAACATCTGATTTAGACTGACACCGAGGAAAATACATACATTCTCACTCGTCACTTTGACCGAGACTTCAATACATGATATTATTACAACTATTTTCCTAATTTCTTCATTTCTTATTTTATCTAGTTTAGTAACCATTGCAGCTTTTCTCAGACACTTCATCTCACATGTAACGATTTTTCTCTGTTGTGATGCTGTTAAAGATCATGTTTGACATTGGTAGCAGAGTGTTGGTATAAAAATTATAGATATTAACTGTTTTTAAAATTATTATTTCTATTTCGATCTTTCGGTGAAGAAGTAATGGTGAAAGTGTGAATTAATGTATGTAAATATAAATAAATACATATATATACTTACACATAAATATACGTACATATCTACATATTCTCAAAAAAATGTACACACAACAATTTTGGCATATATATATATATATATATATATATATATATATATATATATATATATATATATATATATATATATATATATATATATACTTGAATATATTTATACATGTGAAACAATATATATGAGTAATCACAAATAAAAAAATACACGCATGAAAGGCACACATGCAGATATGTACAAGCATGTAAATGCAACCAACCACACACAAGCTCACATAATAATTCGTGTACATCATCATACAAAAGGTAGATACATACATTAACATGAACAAACACCTACATAAGATATATACATGCATTCACATTAACATTTGTCCACATAAAATTATATGTTGTTCGTCCATCACAAGTAATGATGACCATTTGTTACATCCACTTTTGAAAATTCAATTTTAGTTATGTCCTTGATTATAAGTTCGTAGATGGCTAATGAGCCCTATTCGAGCTGTACATGTCCTTGGACAGTTCGGACATGGAATGGCGACTGTAGACGGATCTTGGTCTATCCGTGACTTTCTAGCTGCTCTCCGCTGTTGAGTTGCTGCATTTCTCCTCTTTTCACAAGATGATGCGCTCTTTTTTAATTTAGAACGCCATGTAGATCTATTTTGTGCAAGTTCTTCCCATGTACCGTGATCTATTTCAAAGGCTTTCAGTGAGTTCTTTAACTAGTCATTGTAGCACTTCTTTTGGCCACCTTGAGATCTTGTACCCTTCTCCAGCTCACCATAGAGACGTATCTTTGGCAGACAATGGTCTGACATGCGCACCGTATAACGTGCCCAACGAATCTGTGTCTGCATCAGGATCGTGTCAATGCTAGGGATACCAGCTCCATCAAGGACTGTGGTTATATACATGCATTAACATAGACCAGAGGGGGGGGGGGAAGAACATTGACGTTTTGAAATCACTGAAACTAAACGAAGGGTGGCTTTTAAATACAGTCATAAGAAGGAAGCTACAGTATTTTGGACACTTAAAGCGACATCATGGTATCGAAAGGCTGAGTCTAGAGGGCAGAGTGCCAGGAAGAGAAGAAGAGGAAGATCAAGAAGACAATGGATCATAGACATCGAAAAATGTATGCACATGTCTTTGGCCAATGCAGGCCTGCTTTCCCGGAACAGAGATACGTTCAGAGTATCCACGACGAAGACAACGTTCTGGAAAGAATATGTCACTTGATATTAACATAGACATTCGTTCACATATAGATATGTACATGCATTAACATAAACTATCACCCACATAAAGATATCAATATGTACTCAAATCTATTTTATGTACACATATAAATATGCGACCCAAAGTTGTTGTATGGATACATTGAATCATATAATCACAAATGCCTATAATACATATGCATGTGTGGGCCTTTCATATTAATATAGGAAACAAAACAAAAAAAATATGTAAAGACGTGTAAATGAAGAATCAAATTTATAACTCAATAATGGATGAATAGATGGGAAAATAAATTAACAATATATTGACACACATAAACACCAAAATATCAACACAAATGCGTAAAATAAGATTGGAAAAAAAATATTTGAACGTGTTTCCCCTGATATCTATTTACTTCCTTTCTCTCTAGATTCTCGATTAGAAACATAGGTTTCTCAACTCTGTACATAAGTTTTTGCTATTGTTGTGTTTTTTCGTTTCTTGAAAAAGATACCATTTGGACCGCAACGTAGAAACAGTCCTTGTTATTACGTTTATTGTTATTCAGTTTCTATATTGTTTTCTTGATTTTGATAGTTAGTATTATAGTAACATCTTTTAATTTATTAGTCTTTATCGCTAATAAATTTATATCTAATTTTCACATCATTTTGTCAAAGTATGAGCTTTCGCATATCTTTATTAATAATACTTCTAATATTAACTGATATTAAAATAATAAAGAATAATGTGATATCTTGTAACATTCTAATCGAAAAGGTTGGTACTTTTTTGTGCCCCCCCTCCCCCCAAAAAAGTTGTGCTTGAGGTTAGTGCATTTTTGAAGAAACGAGATTGTAGCACTGTATAGCTCATGCCTTTTCTACTTCCGGTGTAAAGATGGAAGTAAGTGAGGTGCGCTATCAATCATCATTAATTGTGAGAAACTAGTATCACCGGTTAACTAAATTGAAGTGTAACTCTGCTGCAACATATTATTGTTTATCGAGAATTGTGACTATTATTATTATGAGCTATTTTGAGTAATTCCATAAACCCGTAAGGGTCGTAGGGGTACCACACTATAGTCCGTTCAGAATCGTTTGCCGAGATGTTAAATTATTTTTATCAAAAACGTATTGTTCATTTGGATTGATCATTTGAAGTTAGGTTTAGAATAATAATGTCGCTATAGAAATATTTTTTTATCAAAGAAATGTGATCCAGTATCAAAGATACCTTATTTAACCTATATTAAAAAAAAGTTAATCTAAATTATAAACAACCGCTGGATTATGTAGATGCTTACATCTCACAGCTGATTATTAAATATAAAGGCATGACCCTCACGGTAGAATGTGCACCGTTCTAAAAATAGTTGTTTCCACTGTACATTTGTATAAAGCAATGTTACATATGGAAATTCCCGTTTAGCACCAAATATTATTTTTCCTGAACTTAGAATTATGTGAAATCAAAAACGGCTATTTACTCGATTTCAAGTCACAAGTCAGAGGCACGTCTCAATATTTACAGAAAGTAGATGGCACTAAGCATATTACCTTCTGCAAGTCTATGTGAGAATGAATCTGAAAGCGAAATATTTTACTGAGCATAACATTGCTATAAAGATTTATCAATACTTCTGCAGAGAGCGTAAAAAGGGACATCTTTATTGTTCTTTATCAAATCCTGAGAAGAGAACAATGCATATTTTAGGTTTGTGTAAACGTTCATTTGATCGAATAGTGGAAGCAAGCGGATATTTATTGCCAACAAATTCACGAAAGCAAGGAAGGAAAGAAAAGATAGACAGTTTCGATAAGGACCTAGTAAAAAGAGAAATATGTAGAATGTTTGATAAAAACGAACATCTATGTAAATAAAACTATCTTAAAGGTAGATGACCAACCCACTTATCTTGGTGTAACATTTGATGCCAAAATGACATGGAAACATCATATCAGCAAAGCAGAAACAAAGGCTAGAAGGAAGATAGCTATACTAAGAAAACTGAGTGGGACAACTTGGGGAGCTAATGAAAGAATTCTAAAAAATGTATACCAACAAGCCATTCGACCACACTTGGAATATGGTTCTACAGCATGGAGTTCATCATCAAACACTACACTACAAAACCTAGATAGAGTACAGAACCAAGCACTTAGAATCATTACAGGCGCAATGAGATCCACACCAATCATAGAAATGCAGAATATCGAAGGGATGCAGTCATTGAAAGAGCGTAGAGATACTAAAATTATAATTCATGGAGAAAAGTTTCTTTCCCACCATAGTCACCCAATGAAGGAAAGATTCCAGAATCTATCACAAGGACGGCTTAAAAGAAGCAGCTTCATACACCAGGCCAAGCGTCTACGTAGACAGGTATCGGATCTACCAGAGGTAACAATACCACTGACATCTCAACCAGAACACACCCCATGGGAAAAACGGACATGCCTACCAGTGACCATCCAAACAACAGTAGCAGGTGTGCATGGGGATGAACATCAGAATAATCTGCAGAAAAGAGTAGCAGCTCTCAGTTTCCTTGATGATGTTTACCCAAGTGATCTATGGACCAGAGTATATACAGATGGATCAGCACAGAATGCAGTAAAAAATGGAGGAAGTGGTGTATATGTAGAATACCCAGATGGCACCACTGATACCACTTGTATACCAACAGGGAATTACTGCAACAACTATGACTCTGAAGTCAAGGCTATTTATACAGCTGCAGAGAAACTGTTAACATTGGACAGGACCTCACACCCTGTTGTAATACTTACAGATGCAAGGTCAGTGCTAGAGGCATTACAGTCCAATAAACTTCCAGAGTTAAAAGAGGTATTGTCCATAGTACAAAATAGGTGTAGAGTTATACTGCAATGGATTCCATCACACTGTGGAATAGCAGGAAATGAAAGAGCTGATCAACTCGCCAAGGAAGGTGCTAACATGCAGCAACCGGATGTACCAATCAGCTATCACCAAAAGAAATCCATGATAAAGGCACAACGAAAGCCTAACTTACCTCCACGGGATGACTACCACCTACTTAACAGACAAGAACAGGTCATCATATTTCGACTGAGAACTGGACACAATAGACTAAACAGCCATATGTATACAAAATTTAAAATTGGCACAACAGCAAAGTGTAATTGTGGACAAGTCAACCAGACTTCAGAACATATCCTTCAAGAATGTGCAAACTATGACACATTAAGATGCACATACTGGCCTTCTGATACACCAATGAATGTTAAACTTTATGGTACAAAACAAGAAATGGAAAACACTGTCCAATTTATACAAGAAACAACACTGCAGATATAGACATTATTAGCGAACGAAAGAAGAAGAAGAAGAAGATAAAAACGAAGAAGTGACACTTAGAAAGTTGAAGATTTGGCTGAAAACTAATAACGACATTGAAATATCAAAAACTTTATTATGGAAAACTGTAAGAAATGCAGGCTTCACCTTTAGAAAGTATGCTGGTGGAAAAAACATTATTTGTGAAAAGCCACATCTGGTAGCTCTTAGAAGCAAGTATTTACGTGAAGTGAAGGGAATGCGCGAGAATGGTTATGATATTGTGTATTTAGATGAAACTTGGATCAACGCTCATCATACAAATGAAAAGGAATGGCAGTTAGCAGATGGAAGTATTAAAAGATCAGTACCAAGTAGTAAAGGGCAACGTTTGATAGTTGCACATGCAGGTAGCAGACATAATGGGTTGTTGCAGAATGCTCATCTAATTTTCATTTCAAAATCCATTGACAATAGAGACTACCACTCCGAAATGAATGGGCACATATTCGAAGACTGGATCGAAAAAAGTATTCTTCCAATATTAGATAGACCTTCTTGTCTGATAATGGACAATGCTTCATACCATAACGTAGTGAACGTAGAAGATAGAATCCCAACATCATCAAGTACAAAAGATGCAATCAAAACGTGGCTCATAAAAGAACACATACCAGTTACCGACAGGTACTTGAAACCCGAATTGCTTAACCTTGTAAAACAGACACAACGAACAAAGATATTTAAAATAGACAAGTTAATTGAAGAACATGGTCATAGATGTTTGAGACTACCTCCATATCATGCACACTTAAATCCTATAGAGCTAATTTGGGCAAAAGTTAAAGGACACGTAGCATCTACAAATACAACTTTCAAATTATGTGATATTGAGACACTTACAAATCAGGATCTATCAAATATACATAAAGACTACTGGGTGAAATGTGAGGATCATGTGTTACGCCAAGAAGAGGAATATTGGAAAAAGGAAGGTTTGTTGTTTGTTCAGCCGAAAACAGTAATCGACCTATTTGACTCGTCTGATTATGAATGATCATTACTCTGATTAAGTCTACACTAAAAAAAGTTTGATTTGCAAAATTTACAAGTTGATTTGTAAAACATTTCATTGCTCAATACCACCCAAGCAATTCAAAAAAATGTTATAAGCAAACCATCAACCATTACTTATAAAAATTAGCCCGCTTGATTCAATACAGAAGTTCAGATATCTTGGATCAACTATTACAGACAAAATTTCCTTACATGAAGAAATATATGTACTTATTTCAAAGGCAGCGACAACATTTGTGAAACTCACACCAAGAGCATGGAACAATATCAAATTGACTCTACGAACAAAAGATATATTTTAAATTTTTTTTACACCTGCCACCATGTAAAATTTTGTGGACACGCCTATGGGTCATCATTGCACTAGATTACTGTAAAATATTTTGTTTATGGTCGAAATAATATTTACATGGGCAAACATCAAAAGAATTCGCCGCTTTCAAATAACCGTTACAGCTAGACATCAAGTAACACATATGTTTTCGCGACATGGACATTTTAACAACGTATGCCAAAATTCATGTGAAATCATCAAGAACTTTTTGAATTATAAATCATAACATCTCGGCAAACGATTCTGAACGGACTATAGTATTCTATAGATTTAAATTATAGATCATACTTTACCTATATTCAATATAGTGAAAGAAGACTGTACTCACTGTAACTATAGTCAAGTCACTGTACTAGTGAAGTCAGCACAGAGTCCTCCAGCGATCTCTATCTTCAACGATGCAGATGAGTGAGGACAAATCTTGTCCTTTCCATTCCTTGATGTTTCTGTCCATGTCTTTATTTTCCCTCTTCTGCTCCTCCCTTGATGGTTCCCTTCACTATTCAATTCAGGGTATAAATGTGTCTGCATACATGACCAAACCATGCTAGTTTTACTTTAGTTAGTCGTTTCACTATTGAAAGCAAATGATTATTAGTGATTCTTACATCTGTAGGTACTTGGACAAAATTTTCAGAATAGTGCTACATAATTACAAATAATATAGTTAGATTAAGATAGCCCTTAAAAATTGCAATTCAATGATACATCAACCAAGTGAAGTCTGTAGGCCAATCCTAAAAAAAAGTTGATAATTTTGTTTCTAATCAATTTGACATCAAAATAATTTACACGAAACATCATAGGAAAATATAAATAAAACTTGTGACAACAAAAGCTGATAAATAAAACTTGTGACAACCAAGCTGATAATTTCTAAATTATCTTTGTTATTTTCAATAATACAATACACAAACTGGCAATACATTTTTGGGCGCCAGTAAAGTATAAGTCTTCACTATGACCGTTATTCCAGTTTCAAGGTATTACCTAACTGTTGCAGTGTGATGAATATAATTTGTATTTAAAATTAAGGTATATTAATTGAAAAGGCATATTGGCTAAAGTAAATTATAGTTCTCCGCTGTGACCTTTGCTCTAGTGTCGAGGTGTTACCTGACCTTTGTTGTGTGATTTGGCAAGCTTACGGTTAAGTACTTAGAGTAAGGTTAGGATTAGAAATAATATTTCTAATGTGTGCACGCACCTCGCTCCGTGTATAGCAGGCAGAAATACTGATCGCTCACCACAAATAATAGGCAATTGTAAAAAATGAGTAAATTGGAAAACAAACAGATTATGGATAAGTTCGTTTGTGTCTAGATTTGAACTCAAGTTTGTTTGTTTGTTTTGCGTTCGCTCCATTGTAACCATCAAGGATATCTGTGCGATTTCCGCCGGGAGCGTGATTACGTTGTGCCACCGTTATGCGCCTTGTAGGCCTAGCACATCCGATTTCGGCATGTGAACTCAAGTGATTGTTGGATGTGATGTCATGGCAGCCATTATTTTGATTGGTGTTACACGGGAATCCATGACGTTGGATAGTTGAAATTATCAACAGTGTGCTATTTATTGCCAAGCTGAGAACTATTCTTTACTTTCACCGGCATATTAATTTGGAATTCGTATTTACATTAGGAATGGGGGTTAGGGTTAGAGTTATTTGGTGAAAGTACAGAATAGTTCTCTGCTGTGCTATAAATAGCACACTGTTGACAATTTTAACTATCCAACGTCATGAATTCCCATGTAACACCAATCAAAATAATGGCTGCAGTGACATCACATCCTGACAATCCCACAGTTCAACTCTAAACACAGACAAACTTATGCATAATCTGTTTGTTTTACAGTTTACACATTTTTACAATTTCCTATTATTTGTGGTGAGTGATCAGTATTTCTGCCTGCTATACACGGAGCGAGGTGCGCGTACACATTAGAAATATTATTTCTAATCCTAACCTTACTCTAAGTACTTACCTGTAAGCTTGCCAAATCACACAACAAAGGTCAGAAAACACATCGAAACTAGAGCAAAGGTCACAGCGGAGAACTATAATGTACTTCAGCCGAGTTAGTTATAAATTAAAATATAAATTAGTTATAAAAGTTATAATTCTAAATGTGGTTGATGTCGGGAGATGTGACGTCACGGCATCCATTAATTTCAGTGGTGTTAACTGAAATCCGTGACTTCAGCAAGCGTTACACAATAACGTATATAGGTGGGACTGGAAGAAGGCTAGCAGACCAATTCTGTAAACATCTGTGTAGCATCGACAACCCGATTGGTACTCCTGTTGCTGAAGACTTCAATGGCATAGAATATAGATCATCAGCATGCCCATGATATTCATGTCACTGCTTGAGATCTTAATATATCAACTTGGCACAATAGAGCCCTTTGGGATTAATGACCTTCTGCTCTGTCTGTTTTGTTTAATCCATATTTTGCTGTGTTCTATAAATTTCCTATTCATGTTGATACACCTCTGACCTTCTAGGATATACTCTTCTGGTGTGTACCTATATTAGGTTCTGAGATGTGAACGTAAATGGTGCCATTCTTACTTTTTTGTATTGCTAATGTACTTTTGATAAAGGCCCTTTGGTCCAAACTTTGATTTGTGTGTTGTTATGTGTGTTACCTGTGATTAGCAACATTTTGGTTCACACTATAGATTAAAGAAGGATATATGAAGTTAATCATTGTGTGTCTTTGTAGTTGAAGGTATCATGTGATGTGCCAGCCAGCATTAATGCACATAGACCTCCACAAACACATCCTGACAATCCTGAGTATTAACTATGATTAAAAATGTATCTTGTAGGTAATTTATTGTGTTTACCAACTTTTATGAAGTTGTTTTGGGTCACTGCAGAAGATGGGCCATTGACGCAAATAAAACAGTGACACATAGCATCTCCATTCTCTGGATTACATCCTGCTGGAAATCTAGATTGACCATTGTCATTCTACAAGAGAGATCCAGTGGAAGTTTGAGAATGAACACTGAAGAAGAAGACATTTCGGATCAATGTATAACATTTTATATTTTTTTTCTCCTAGATGAAGCTTTGGTTAGTGTCTCTGATCTTGACATTTGTTTGTGTCCTGCCATCGTTGGGAGAAGAGGAGTCTGGTGCTAGGCTACTAGTCTCCAAGAACATCCTCAATCAGTATCTGGTGGAGGGCAGAGATCTAACAGTTGAATACAAAATTTTTAATGTCGGCAGCAGGTACTCAAAATTTATTTTTGCCATTTCAATCTTCTTCAGCATTCATTCTCAAACTCCTGCAGATTAGCAGGATGTAGTCCGGAGAACAAAATGTGTTGTGTCATGGTTTACAACATTGCTGTGATATCTGCACCTTTTGGCCTCAGACATCTAAAGCATGGCTTTGGGTCACTGACCCTATATGGGATGGGATATCCAACTCCATCTCATAACCTCCTTAATCGCCTCTTATGACATGCATGGAAGGTAAATAGTAATGCTGTTCTTTGCTCCCCTCTCAGGCCTGACAACATACTTCCATTTCTAATGTCTGCCATTACAATCTATTTAATTATTTTAATGCTGTTTATTTTGTATAAGCAAATGATCTGCAACCATGTTATCATATGCTGATACATTTATAGAACTTGTTACTATTAATTCAGTGACATGTTTCTTTGTTAGCTATACAAGCATAAATCAGTTTAGGTTAGAAATAAAATTTAAAAAGCATCAATGTTTGACATTACACTAGTTGTCTTTATAAGTAAACATATTTTCCCTTTTTATGAAAACAAATTTATTATTATAAACAAACTTCTGCAATTGACTTAGTGATCCATACAGTGAGTTAGTGACTAGGGAGGTGTCTGTAACGGTTCATGAAAATGTTATATCAACAAATATGTTTGCCAAGAAAATGTTATTTGTGATGTTCGTCCATGAGATTCAGGGCTCAAAAGGAGAGCAAAGAATAGTGACACTGTTCATCTTCCATGCATGTCTAAGAGGTGACCAAGTAGGTTATGGACTAAGAGTTGGTTGTCCCATCTCACAAAGTAAAAGTGACCCAGAAGCCATGTTGAAGTTGGATGTGTCAGGTCGGAAGGCACAAATATTGCAGCAAAGCTGTAAAATCATGACATAATACATTCTCTTCTCCAGACTACATACTGCTAATACGCAGGAATTTGAGAACAAACACAGAAGAAGAATTTATAATGCCAATTTCTATAAGTACTTTTATAATGTGACACATGTGCTTGTCATTTGGTACACAAAAGTTTGTAAAACTTTCAATTATTATACTTAACTATTTAGCAGTTTTTAATAAAAACATTATTATAATACCTAAAATATATCCAGTAAGTTGTAAGTGTACACTAAAATTATAAATATTAAATTAGACACAAAAATAACTGTTAACACATATGATTAGCCTATTCATCACCATTTCTTGCTGAACCCCAGACTTCCTTTTGCATAACCAAGTTAGAGAAACACTGGTCTAATGAGTGCTGTAAGCAACCTTATTCACACATTCGTCTTATCTTAGATTGAATTTATTGCAGTGTAGTTTGAACACGGGGTGTGTGGGGGGGGGGTGTGTGTGTGTGTGTTCCGGTGTGCTTTCAAGATGGAGGAATGTTTTTCTTTCGTTCTTGGATTACTCGGTTGTTCGGTTGTGTAAACTACTGCCAACATAAAACCTACCACTTTTTATGAACCAGAACCATAGTTACTATTAAGTCGACTGTTTACGTTATGGAATAATCTACAACAATACGGTTTTCCTACTAAAATAATCAATGTTATAAAGGCATTTTACACCAACTCACATTGTTGTGTTCAAACAAACACTGAGAAGTCAGAATGGTTCCAAGTTGTTACGGGCGTTAAACAGGGATGCATCATGTCCCCATTACTTTTCTGCGTCGCTATTGATTGGGTCATGAGAAAGAGCACTGAAAATGAGCTGACAGGAATAAAATGGATTAATAATACCATTCTCGAAGATCTTGGCTACGCAGATGACCTGGCCCTTTTGAGCGCAAACCACACAGATGCTCAATCTAAACGTGACAATCTCCAACACTACTCAAATCAGATAGGGTTGAAAATCAACACATCAAAAACTCATATACTAGATTTTACGAGATCCAACGACAACATAAA
Organism: Meghimatium bilineatum; assembly: GCA_034231615.1. Lineage (NCBI taxonomy): Eukaryota > Metazoa > Mollusca > Gastropoda > Stylommatophora > Philomycidae > Meghimatium > Meghimatium bilineatum. The sequence continues at coordinate 105,336,183 of CM067298.1, forward strand.
AATTCAAAATGTTCCATTATTAAAAGTCAACAATTTTACATATTTAGGCACCAATCTAGCACTGGATGGAGACTCATCAAAAGAAATTTTACACCGTATTGCCCTTTCAGCGGGTGCTTTCAATAAACTACGTAACATCTGGACGTCAAACACACTAAGAAACACCACAAAACTCAGGTTGTTTAACTCCAACATCATCCCTATTCTATCATATGGATGCGAAAGTTGGAAAGCTACAAAAGCCACAGATAAGAGACTAGACTCCTTTGAAAACAAATGCCTACGTACCATTCTGAATGTTAAGTGGAGTGACTTTAAATCTAACACTACTATAAGAGAGGAAAGAAAACAAACCTATATATCTTCCTTCATTAGACAAAGGCGTTAGACTTACATCGGCCATGTTTTCAGAATGAACAGCCTAAGAATTCCCCAGCAGTCACTATATTGGGTGCCACCTGGAGTAAGAAGAAGGAGACCTAGAGAAACTCTACGAAGAACCATTAATAGAGAAGGCATGTCAATGAACCTAAACAACACGCAACAATTGAAAGACCTGGCAACACAAAGACAGAAATGGAAAGCTATGGTTTCTGCCCTATGCGGCCCTGGAGGAACATAACATAACAGTTTGATTTATAGTTTCTAGTTGTTCAATTAGATTCAGTTTCTTATAAAATGTCCCCCATTTATTTTTCAGAGTGGCCTTTGATGTGGTTTTGAATGAAAACAGCTTTCCAGAATCATCTTTTGATGTTGTCAGTGGTAACCTAAAAGTAACATGGGAAAGGATTGCTCCGTATCCATTATGCTAGAGTTAAACTTTATTATATTTAACAATGGCGTCTTGCTTCTCTCATACTCAGAAAGACAAATAGATTTGTAAGATGCATAAGGATCTCCCCTCCCAATAGTATTGTAGATGTAACATGTCTATCTATCTGAGGTATTATTAGATATGTTGATTATCCTCTTCTCACACTGGATATGCCTGTAGCTGCTCAGATCTCCGATTCAGTAAATCTCTCAGGGTAAAGCAGCTGATAGTTCTGATTCCATGTTTTTTTTAAAAATCTTTATGTTCATGTTAAGCAGATGTGGCCTATTTTTTTATGGAACTAAATATAGTCTCATAAAAATGTAACCGGCGTTAGTGAACAAAACTCAGTAGAGTAGGAGAAGATGAGCAGTTAACAAAAACATTACATTTATTGTATCCCTTTATTTGACCGCAGAGGAATGTAGCTTGGAGGGGAAACAGCATATTTAGTTTTATTTTTGGAATGAGAAGGGTTAGTTAGTTGTTAGGAATTAAAAAGAGGATTGGTGTTTATTTTTTAGTTGGGGGGGGGGAGGATGGTTAGTTGTTGGGAGGGGTTAGCATTGGTGTCAGATTTGTAGTTTTTAGGGGGAGGTTGTTTAGTTGGATGGAGGGGTGCTTTCATAGCGATGGGGGTTAGAATTGGTGTTATTTTTTAGTTTTTGGTGGGAGGATGTTTAGTTGTTGGGAGAGAGGATGAACAAAACAGTGTACAGCGAAGGACAGTCCCCCACAATTTCCTGGATGAGGAATATCCACAAGACATTTGGGTCAGAGTATATACAGATAGGTCAACACAGAATGCAGTGAGGAATGGAGGTGCAGGTGTATATATAGAATATCCAGACAAGCCTAGAGATACAATAAGAACACCAACAAGGAAATTCTGCAATAATTATGATGCAGAAATCGAAGCAATTATTTCAGCAACTTAAAAACTACCAACTCCAACCCTGGCCCACAGCCCGTGGTATTCCTTACAAATACAAGGTCAGTGCTTCAGCTATCCAGTCTGGAAAATTAACAGACTTGCAAAAAACTACTTAACCTTTACGACTCTGCGGGCGAGGTCACGCACCCGTAGGACACACCCCCTTGTGCCTGCGGGCGAGGTCACTCACCATACGATATCGCCTGATTCCCGAGTACGGAACTTCACGAAGTAATGAACGGATGCCGTATAAAGCATGCCAAACGAAGCTAGGATTACGTCACAGTTTAAAGGTCAAATTCATTTACTCATTACGATTGTAAGAGAGAGAAAGCCGGTTGAATTTGTCAACGCATTTCTAGAGCGACTTTAGCCATTTTCGGCGGTATTTTACTATCAAATTGAGTACCGCGTGGCATGGGTAAGTGATCGTGACTACATGTTGTAATTGTTGTTCTTTGTGTTTAATATGTTGTTATTTGATAAGAATGTTTGTGTATTCATTCAAAAACACAAAAATAATATGTATCAGGGGCGCCACATGTGTGCATGGACAATAATTACGTTGCGTGTCGGCATAGACCTAGTGTTGACCGGACGGACATTATATGCGATTTCTTCACGTTTTATTAGTTTTTTTAGTTCATATTATATTAGTTTGGATATAAAACAATACATATACAATAAGTATAGGTATTTATGAGGATTTTACCAATGTTGCCACACATTGTTCATGTATTAGGGGCGTCAAGAAGATATATTTGCGATTTTGAAAATGACGTTTTCCGTTTTTCCCCCGAATTTTCAACTTCACAACTTGCTCACAACTGTCATATCACACATACGACAACAACAAAAACACGATAATATTCACTATTCATTCCTTTATTTACATGTGCACAAATTATTTAAATATCTTCTAAAACAAAAAAGTTATTGCGTTTTCAAAACACTCACCATCAACAACGAACATTTTCCAAAAAGAATCCAGGCCCTGGGGAGAAATTTCTCAATTTAATTCAGGGCCCTAAAGGTTAATAAACTGTCTTCCCAGTATAGAGTGACCATGCAATGGATACCCTTTCACTGTGGTGTACCAGGAAATGAAAAAGCAGACCAACTGGCTAAGGAAGGTGCTGCCAAAGACCAACCAGATTTACCAATCACCTACCATCAGAAAAAAACATGATTAAGTCAGTAAGAAAGCCACAAACACCACAAGATGACAATCACATTATGAATAGATCAGAACAAGTTGTAATTTTAAAAAGAACGGGCCACAACCGACTAAGTGTAGTGGGTGATCTGTATTGGAACTAACTCTCACGTATGCATGGGCATGCCACATATCAATTCTGTGAGATATGCTCAGAAAGTCAAGGAGGAACCCCATAGTGACAAGGGGTATGTATGCACATCGCTTTGTCTTGAATTCTCTAGTCAATCTGTGTTTGACTGATTGTGATAGTGGCACCTGCATTTTCAATGACAGGGAGAACAAGAGCTTCATACATGATTACAAGTTGGAATTTTTGTATGTCACTGCTGCCATCACTCTCGAATAGTGCTAATAGGATCACTGTGTTCCCAAAAGCATGAACAATGCACACCCAGGTATTGTAGTGATGAAGTCCTGACTACATTGGTCACCACGTCCCGGAATCATCACACCAAGAGGCATTACAGTGTCTAACTCATTTTGGTTCTGAACCGTACCAGTCTATATATTAGCATATCTTCTGCAAAGGACTAGTGTATGTGTGTATATATATATATATATAAAAGGGAAGAAATCCGTAGCTCTGCACTTTTGGTGTTAGCTATATGCTCATCGAGGTAAGCACGCAGGCAGATAATGACACCTTTATAGTTTGGCATATTAATAAATCTCTTTATAGTTATAAATCAACTTTATAGTTTGGCATACTAGTTCATGGCACTAGCAAAATATCTTGACGCTCTCCTGTGGTTCAGCAAAGCTCAACATTGATATGATCGGGTAACTTATGGTCTAATGAATGTAAACATTTGTCAATTAACGGCTAGGCCTAATGAATGAATTATTGTATTGTTATCAGCGTTTACCGTACTTAAATAGAAGTTGACAATGTATTTCCAAGTTAACTATAGTTCCTACTATAGTTTCTGCGTTTTGTTTGGTAATTAATTCAATAAAATGAAACATTTTGCATCTGTTTTGAATCATCACAACACATTCACAGTTACTTACATAAAAATTACACAACGTTCATGCAATTTTAATTCCTTCGATCCGGATCCAGGTTATAGTATGCATAGAGTGTCAGACTCAGGTGTCTGAGTTTGCAGTTCGTTTTCCATGGGCATTGTTTTTTTTTTTTAATTTTAATTTATTTAGGTGGCTTTTAGTTATAGGATAATGTTTTCTGTTAGACCTATTAGTAGATATATATATTTTTTTTTAGTTTGATTTCAATCGCAAGAGAAGAAATGTTCTCAATTATATTCTGAAATTTATCTATTCTATTTTCGTTTTTTGTTTTATTCTCACCAGGACAATGTCGAGCTTTGCTTCTTATATATATGTATATAACGGGAATCAAACCAATTCCTGTTGGTCTCAAAAATTCTTTTATAACAAATTTCACTATATTACAATATGGAGAGAGGCGCCTACATCATATAGCGGAACACAAAATACTATTATAATACTAAAAAGTTGGGAGTGTTGCAAAAATGAAATAGGGATAGATAAGCATAAATATCGATAGAGACACATTTCACAGTCGCTAGGACTATGCAGGATGCATAGATCTATGCGTTACCCACTGAGAGGCCCCCCCCCGCCCACCCACTGAGAGGCCACCCCTCCCCTCCCATTTTAATTTGTTTCATCTGCATGACTTTGTAACAAACGTATCTGTAGCCAGCATGCTCAGTAAACAGACATATCCAATTAAATTAGTCATTTTGTTTTGCTATAACAAAATTGAAAAAAATTTAGAATGTTTCCCCACCTTTCCCCGAAGTGAACCTACATTACTTTTCAAAATTCCCATTTATATTTATTCTATATCATTTGTACTGTATATAGCAAATCAACTGTTTTCTGCCGTATTCTTTTTATTATTGTTGTTTTAATCATTTTTTTAATTAGTAGTCTTCTCGTTTGCAGTTTGACATGTCTACACAGCAAGTCCGGTTTTCTTAATAAATGCTGCTGTATTTGAAAGATCCTATGTGCCTTAAATTTTGTTGTGCAGACAAGTCAACTATTCAGGTTGCATGATACAATGGTAACTGGTGTGTATCTTGGCCTGGTATCTCTGACTTCAGCACCTGTGCTTGCTTGAGCAGGACTGGTCCTGCTTGATATTGGGTTTGGCCGACCAATCATAGTTTTTAGCCTCTGTTGGCTGAACTAAACCCTATCTCCACTTCTAGGAGTTGGTCTTGATGGGGTTTATTACTAGTGATAGGTATTTGTAATACATATTTACTTGTTGAACATAATTACTTGTCTAGGTATGTGGTTTGATTGTTGCAATTTTTATGTAAGTTTTAAAATTATTTCTACAAATAATATGCAATCATGAGAAAAAGAGAAGAAACAGGCAATTGAACTCTCACTTGTTCTAGTGAACATATGCTTAGATTATTCCCTTTAATAGTAGTGTAGATAGAAACATGTTTCTTTTAAAAATCATAAATTATAATATTTTTAAGTAGAATCCTCATTTTAAGGAACAATATTTTGAGGGGGGAAAAACCATACAGAAACTAGTTACTGCCATACATCACAGTCAATGAAAAACTAAACTTTAGAGATTTGTGCATGGTAGGTATACAAACAACATAACCTGCCTTGACAGCGTAACAACATGCAGACACTTAGGATGAGAACTTTATGAATATGTATTAGCTACTGAATTTTAAAATGAATTTTGTATCGTTCTTTGGGCTGTCAGAAATTAAAGAAACAAACTACTTCTGATGGACTGATTTCTTGGTAATGAATGCTTTCTTAGTTTTGTAGTTATAAATAAAACATCAAATACTCCTTAACAAAAAATAGCACTTCTAATGTAACTCATGCCATTATTTTGAGACCTCTAAAGCCTGGGTACTATAACTTTACTGCTGCTGAAGTAAGCTATATTACATCTGAAGATTCTGGTGAAAGAACGGTAAGTTTAGTTTATTTGTTCAGTTTCATAGATCATGGTCAGGACATTAGCTTGCATTTAATATTATTTGACATCATTAGTTCATATTGTATAAGAAACTAAGATTATTTTTTTTTAAACTTTGATAATGTTATTAATTTTGTTGATTGTGCATGTAAAATGTATTTTTTCTTCTTTGTTCACTCTACCCACAGGCCATGCCGAAGTCAGATGTGTCAGGCCAAAATGCGCATGTATACTAAGCTCTAAACTATTATACAATGTATTCCGTTCTCTGTATTACATTTTGTTTATCAGCAAAAGCAGTCTTTTACATTCTCTCCCATTTTTGAAATGTTAATTGAAAACAAATACAATAGAACTCTGATTATCAGAGCTAAATCGATGTGATCAAGGTGCATGCAGCCATATTGGATTATCTTTCTAATAGATCAGAAGTACAGCACTAAATTGTACCTGTGTCTGTCAACAAAATTTTCAACGGATGTCATATTCACAGATTATACCCATCATTTCAATACAGTTTACATTTCTTTACTACTTTTGCTACCAATGATAAAAGTCAGAATTGCACAACATAGCCACTGAATGATGTGTCATGCCGAAAGGCTCAGATATCTCAGAAATGCTGTAAACCATGGCACAACGCATTCCGTTCTCCGGACTACATCCTGCTAATCTGCAGGAGTTTGAGAACGAAGACAGAAGAAGAAGAAGATAGCCACTGACAACTTTTGTTATCCGTGGCTGCAAAGAAGTGCTAAAGAAATGTAAACTTTGTTTTCATATGAGGTCTATAAAAAAAATAAAAAATATCAGTCTTCCTTTCAATATTACTTGCTGCTTATTTTCAAACTTAGGGCTGTAAATCAAAATGAACATTCAGCAGAGAACACAAGAATTTTAGAGGCATCTGTTTGAGAGCTCTTTTACATAAATGAACTATTTTTAGGACCAGAGTTTTTTGCAGCCTAGTCCAATTCCATATTTCTCATGTTGAAACACTGTTAAATTATATTTACAAACACTTTTAACAAGATCTGGTTTTACTGACAATAATCGCTTGTGTGTTGAGGGGCCCGAAAGGGGAGCAAAGAATAGCAACACTGTTTACCTTACCTTTCATGTCGTAAAAGGCAACTAAGGAGGTTATGGGATGGAGTTGGCTGTCCCATCCCATATAGGATCAGTGACCCAAAGCCATGCTGAAGTCTGATGTGTCCGGCCGAAAGGCGCAGATATCGCAGCAATGCTGTAAACCATGACACAACACATTCCGTTCTCCTGACTACATCCTGCTAATCTGCAGGAGTTTGGGAACAAACGCAGAAGAAGAAGACTGACAGCAATTACATAAGTTTAATAATCACAGTACCACCACATATAAGAAGTAAATGAAAATTATATTCAGTAATTGTTTTTCGTTCGCTCCATTGTAACCATCACGGATATCCGTGCGATTTCCGCCGGGAGCGTGATTACGTTGTGCCACCGTTATGCGCCTTGTAGGCCTAGCACATCCGATTTCGGCATGCCTTGACAATTCGGGTGGGCTACCCTTAGCCTGTGACAGCCTCTATATCTGTCTCCAGGCACGCGTAGTGGAGACTCTTCGCCCAGACGATTTTTTGCTCTCGTCTGACTCGAACGAGGTGTTCCACTGTCTATGAACTTGCCTCGTGTAATTGGACATGCTGTGCCCATTGGGTACTGAACCGTTTCTCATCCGTGAGCCTGGTTCCTTAAGGGGAAGAACTCAACAGAGGAGTTGGACTCTGGCTCTTTCGCCCTCTTAGCCGAGGTGTCATTCACCGACATCGTGTACCCCTTGTCCAAGTTCGAGTCTCACACCACGTGTTTGAGAGCAAGGCGTTCTCGAGCTGAGCGTCATTGTCCCAATAGTGCCTGAGCCCATCAGGTACTGAACCCTTTCTCTCTTCAAGTGTATTTCCGGTATAGGAAAACCTGACAGTAGAGTTGGGCCAGGGCTAAATCGTTGTCCCTTTTGTGCCTGAGCGCATCGATTACGGAACCCTTTCTCTTCGCGAGCATATTTCCGGTTTAGGAAGGCTCGACATTAGAGTTGGATTAGGTCTTCTTGCTTTACCAAACGCCAATGAATGGGTCTGGGTCTCTGCCTGTAAGGAACACAGGTAACTAGAAGCTCGCCTCGAGCTGACGGAGCTTGTAGTTCCCCTTTCCTAGGAACTTTTCATTTTCTATTTGCAGTTCGCGCTGCCCTCTAGCACTGTTCTGCCCTTTCATTGTACTTGGTATGAAATATATTTGTCTCTCGCCATGCATCTACCTTTACGTGCATTTTACATTGGCTGCCCCTCCAATGTTCGGACTGACTAGCTTCACTATGTCGACAGTGTCGCTATATGTGGTGCTGCTGGTGGTATCAGAGATATTGTCTGTCTCTTGTGCAGTCAAATCTCTTTCCATCTGCTACCTCCACATTCTCGGACACGATCCCCAAATGATTTGGCCAGAATCTGCACGAGCTGCTGTATTTCTGTTTCCAGGGTGCACCGCGTGGAGGTACATTTGGGATCTTGGTTATCTGCTAACCCTGGGTCCGCCTAGAGCAATGCGTTCCCTTTGCACCCCTCAGTAACAGTGATATGGCCCAGTGTTAGCATAAATGGACTGTTACACATAGCACGGTTCTAAAGGACAGCAGAAAAATTTCGAACACAACCAATTTCATTCTTAAATGCAGTGAAAGGATAGTGTTTTGCAAATTGACAGTTTTTATGTGTAATGTTTTATTTGATATATGAAGTCATTGGTTTTCGGCTTTGGCAGTCACACCTTGGCCAGACTATTTTGCATTTTTCAATTCAGTCTATCTTATAAGCCAGGAAGTTTTTTCCTGGCCCTTAATTGTCTAATGATTGTTCACAGGACAGTGGAGGTTTAATAGTTTCTCTTCTAGACAGCTTACCACCTGGGTCAACAAGCGTCATCTACCTGGAGCTTATTATTGTTGCAACGGGTTTATTATCCTTCCTCTGTGATCTCTTGAGTTTTGTACCTGAGGCACTACCCACTCAGATGGTATTTGTAATCCTTTGTCATAGCACTATCACATTTCCCTCCTACCCAACCCCACCATTCCCCCTTCCCAGGATCATGTGGTACTTCAATGGGGATATCAGCACCACCTAATATTATGCCACTGGCAGTGGACATTACTATTTATTCAGCATTTTAAAATTTTATGTTCAGTGGAAATGAAACTCAAAATAAATTTACTAAAATTACTGAGGACAGTCCTATACTTTTTTTTTTTTAAATTGTAAATTGTACATATTCTGTTATTTATTTTTCAGATTGGGTATACAAGCTTTCCAGGAGAAGGAGGTATAGTTCCACAGAGAGATTTTGATCGCAGATTTTCACCTCATGTGGTAAGTTATACTTTTCAACTCTTACAAACACGAACATGTTTATGAGACAAGTCCTGATGTGAAAATTATTTAAACCTTCAACTCAATTTGAAATCTGATTTATTCAGTGCATTCTTCCCTGGCATGGCCCTGTACATTTGAGAGCAGGTACTGAAGACGATGCAAGGAAGAGTTGGTTGTTTATTTGAGAAAGCAAGAAGTTTTGAATGTCACCCAAACACTGCTGGGACACCATTACAATGAGTTTGTTTTTATTGGATTTCCTTCTTTAATGGTAAAGGTAGGTCCCATGGTAACAATCTGCTGTCGGGGATGAAGATAACTCTTCATGTACTAAGCTGCAGCAACTATTGGGTGAGGAGGCCAGCTCCCTTCCTTGCTGTCTTTACCGTCCCTAACTCATATGTAACTTTAATGACATTTTTCAAAATCCCCAATTATTTTAACTCCATTTAAGCAGATGTCTATATATAGTGCACTATTTACAATTTCTTTTCCGAAAAAAAGTCTGAATTTCTGACCAGTGTGTGTTTGAAATATTGCAAAAAGACTTGCCTGTGAGAAATTGACACGTTTACTGGCAGAGGGTTTGGACTATTCAGTACAGGTGTGCCCAAGATCATAGTTTAGCACACCTATTTCATCAATTGAAATGTTGCACAAAAGACTTGCCAGTGAGAAATTGACATGTTTAATGGCAGAGGGTTTGAACTATTCAGTACACATGTGCCCAAGATTATGGTTTAGCACACCTATTTCATCACAGTCCTGCTGTCTTATCCTGTCCACCCTTGGTTTAATTGGTCTCTTTGCATATACTTGTCACCAGCCAATGGAAAACAAAAGAAACAGTCAAATATTTTTAAAATAAACTTATACAACATATACTGGCAGGAGTTTAAGAATTAATCCATAACTTTTTATATATACAACCTCATAAAATTGTAGGTTTTTCAGACCCATTTGTTTTTATTTCAGCTGGACTGGCTTGTGTTTGCCTTTATGACATTGCCTTCTCTTGGAATTCCATTCCTTTTGTGGTACAGCTCAAAGAGTAAATATGACCAACCAAAAGCCAAGAAAAATTAAGTGTTCTAGAATAGCATCTATTTTTCTCCTATTTTAAGCATATTTATAGTTCCTGTTGTATACAGTAGGGTTGTTAGATGTGACTGGTTTGATTGCGAAGGTATGACTGTCAATTTCTAGACTAGGATCAAAACATTTTTATATAGCTTCGTTAGAAAGCATAAAAATACTTTTTGTGATAAGTTTGTTAATCTTTTTCTTGTTTAATCAAAATTACAGAACTATCTTTATATTTTTGTCATAATATAAATGTTTCAATGAGTTTAGCATGTTTTCTTGTTCAATCAAAATTAAAAAACTTTATTTTATCATTGTGTTTGTATCATTATTTTAGTTGATATATCTTTTACTAATTTAATCAAGATTAACCTTTAGGGCCCTGAATTAAAAATTAAGAAACATCCCCTTGGGCATGAATTCTTTTTTGGAAAATTTTCGTTATTGATGGTGGGTGTTTTGAAAACGTGATACATTTTTTATTTTAAAAGATATCTAAATAAAGGAGTGAATAGAGTCATGTTTTTGTTGTTGTTGTATGTATGATATGACAGTTGTGAATAACAACATATTAAACACAAAAAACAACAAAACACGTAGTTTATAAGAAATCGCATATAACGTCCGTCCGGTAAACACTAGGTCTAGCCCGACACGCAGCGTAATTATTGTCTAAGCACACACGTGGCACCCCTGATACATATTATTTTTGTGTTTTTGAACGACTACACAAACATTCTTATCAAATAACAACATATTAAACATAAAAAACAACAATTAAAACATCTATTCACGATCACTTAGCCATGCCACGCGGTACTCAATTTGATAGTAAAATATGGCTAAAAAATGGCCAACGTCGTTCCAGAAATTCGCTGACAAAACCAGCCGGTTTTCTCTGTGTTTTATACGTCACGGGATCATTACTTTGTGAAGTTCCGTACTCGGGAATCGGGCGATATCCTATGGTAGCGGGATTGCGCCTGCAGGCACAACGGAGCTGTTCTCATAGGCGCATTATTGCGACCGCAGAGTCGTAAAGGTTAAAGAACAATCTTTTTACTCTGCATGTTTGTAATCATCAAATACGCTTCTGCATTCATTTCCAAACATCAAGATGTGGTCTGGAGAACACAATGTGCCATGATTTTACAGTTTGATTTTGGTATCTGTGACTTTCGGCCTAACACATCAGACCTCAGCATTGCTTCTGGGTAACTTTGACCATCCACGGGATGGAACAGCCAACTCCACCCTAAAGTCATGATACCAAATCCATCAGATGTGTCGTGCCAAAAGGTACAGATATCGCAGCTAAGCTGTAAACCATGACAACGCATTTCCTTCTCTGGACTACATTCTGTGGATCTGCAGGAGTTTGAGAATGAAAGCAAAAGAAACTAGTCATACACGGCTATGATACTTTTCAGGCAGTGTTTTGTTGAGAGGGCCAGATAATTATTTGTAAACTTTAGTAAAATTAAATTAGTCTTCTGAAAGAGGAGAAAAATTCACAAACAAAATATCAATATTCCTGTCATTTCTTTTATTTATTTGACGAATAAAGTTTAAATAAGAATCATTTCTCAAATAAACAATGATGTTGAAATAATACATAAGAAAAAAAATTACAATCAATGCACATAGCAAACAAAAAAATGTGTATACCTATATCCACAAATCAACTACTTCAAATTAAAATTGTTATAACATTATGAGGAATACATTAGATCCATGTACTCATCTTACAGTATAAAATGTCATAAACAAGTTGGGCATACATCATTTTACATGTTTATTGGTTAAAAGGACAACTCAACACACTCCAGATGCCCTTAAGGATATGCATATGAATGGTTTTTTCCCCCTGTTTGTTCTCAAACTCTGGATATTTCTTACAGCAAGACAATAGTCCTACTTGATTTCTCCAGCTGGATGTAGTCCAGAGAATGGAAATGTGCCATGCCACTGCTTTATTTGTGCCAATGGCACTGGTAACTAATATGTTCAGTATTTTTACCAATTGCAGTGGGCATCTGTAACCACATTGCTAGTATAGTACGCCACCCGTATGAGAGAACTAATTCTCATTCTTACATGTTGGTCACCACGCTCAAAGCTAATTATGGTCACGCATGTGTGGCCTTTGTGCCCTGCTGTCGTTATCGACATCGCCACGTGAATGGTTATAACCACAAACTATTCAAACTCATGACCAATCCTACAATCTTAGATTTCAATTTCACAGACTGTGCCCGACCTCCACTCCACAAGTGTAACTCAGCATGAAGACTGAGGGTGCTCAATACATTCTACAATTCCTCCTCCTAATACTCGAATGTCATCTAGGATTGACTCTTTCTGAATCTCTAAGCTGATGACTTCATTTTCTCCAATGACAGGTTTTCGGTAAGGAAACAGAGAAGTCTGAAATAAATTGTTCAAAGAAAAATGTAATTAGAACAATGTAGTAACTGTCTCTAGTCTAATACTGTAAACAGCTAAGTCAATATACATTTATTCTTCTATGATCGATCAATTGCTATGCATCCATTCCAATATTGGTCATGTGTAGAGCAGTTTGTTTTTATATATATATTTCTAGTATATAATATATATCGCACCCTTTTATAACAAATTTCTCTATTTAAGAACACTTCAAATCTCCAATAATATTTATTTTTTATTGTGTGTGTGGTATGCAGTGGAATCCCATTATAACGAACCAGTTTTTGACGAATATCCATACTTTACACTTTTTAATATATATAATTCTTAAATATATAAATATTTAATAAAAAATCCTCTAATTATTTAAAAAGCCTCAAAGTTTTTGTCTTAACCCTATACAGGCCGCTATCGATTCACTACCTGAATGGATGTACCCTGCCAATATCAACAGTTATTCAAATTATTTTTCGACACTGTTTTACATGTGAATAAACATTCTAAATTTGGCACTCATGTGATTAGCAGTAATGTGGCTCAAATAACAGTTTTCTTATCATTTGACAGCTGTTGTTTCCGAGCTGCGAAAAGTTTATTATGACCTTCAGTTATCTTAAAAATTTGTATGAGATGAATAGGCAAATTTTTAAGGGAATTTTAGAGAATGAATTAGACGATGGTGGAGAATGAATTAGTTCTGGATCTGAAAGTAGTGATGACCTGTAGTGTAGGCCTAATTGATGAGGTGCCAAGCTCCAACACTTTAGACTTAGTTATGATTGAGAATAGTCAACACAGCTGATCTATATCAATATTGATCAATTTCATGAGAAATCAGGTCCTACAAATGACATTGATCTAGATTACTCTGCTTTTGATTAGGCATGGGCCTATCTTTCACTATTTCTACGTGAGTCATTCTTTGAGGTGTGTGCAGAACAAACCAATGTGTATGCTGGCATCAAAATTTTCAAATGAGATCCTTCTTGGAAACATGTTTCAGATAAAATTGTGTTGTGCTGGTGATATTGATCACTTGGCTGGTTCTGAATCTGAACTTCAAGAACTCTCCTCAAAGTTGGAAGACGTTAGTCAGATATGTGGCATGCAAATTAACATTGATAAAAGCAAGATATTGGTGACTACTGAAACCAAACTAGATCCCACAAATATATGGTTAAACAATCAATTTACCAACTACAAATATCTCCAGTCCCAAATATGTGATTCTCAGGAAATGAAAGCTAAGACTCGAGATGGTGATGGTTTCCGTGACAATGATCAATATGATTTAGAAAATTAAGACCAGTATTACAGTAAAGATCAATCTATTCAAATAGCTAGTGCTAAGTATACTTTTATACAGATGTGAATGTTTGACAATGTAGATGCAAAAAGAAGAATTCAGACTTTTGAAAGCGTTTTCAACTAAGTGTGGAACAAAAGACAAACATCAATCCAGCAGCAAATAAACAAACTTGTAGGATATCAAGAACAACTTTTGGCAGTGGTGAAATGATGTAAACTGATATTGTTTGGACATGTAACAAGACACAATTTGCTTTCTAAAATTGTTTTACAAGGAACAGTTGAGGGTGAAAGAAGAGGAGGGTAAAGAAAATCCTGGATTGATAACACTAAAGAATAGCGGCATGATTTTTATACATTCTTTCAAATGGCCGATGATACGGTTGATTGGCGAGCTTTTTTATTAATGTATACAGTGTGACACCCCAACGATTTATGGGTCTTATTATTATTATTATAATTATCAAGGGATTTATTTTTGTGAACTAGGCCTATATGTTTGAGATTCAACAGTTACAGAATGCTTTGGTCTAACGATGAATGTGGAATGTGACTGTAGTGTCAAGTGTAATGTCCAGAAATATATTTGAAAGTATAAGCAAATATTTTCAACTCAATTATAATTCCAAATTGATGACACAGTGGGACACAAGGTTAGATCTCTGATCTTATGCTAGCCAAGTCCAGAGAGCTAATCATGCATGAACAAGATATTAGCATTGATGATAGCTTTTACAGGCAGACTCCAATTCAAACATTAGAGCTATGTGAACAATAAAACAAAATATCTCATTCTGGATGTCTCTATATCTTTAAGGTGATGGAC
Source organism: Meghimatium bilineatum (assembly GCA_034231615.1). Lineage (NCBI taxonomy): Eukaryota > Metazoa > Mollusca > Gastropoda > Stylommatophora > Philomycidae > Meghimatium > Meghimatium bilineatum. Next base: position 105,351,184 of record CM067298.1, read on the forward strand.
TAAGATATTGTCATGCTATGTAAGCAAGGTTGCTTTGCAGCTTTTCATTTGAACATTTATCAGCAAACAATTTGACACAAGTAAATGAAGATGACAGGAAATGAGCTCCCTGTTACATGACAATTAAACATGTCTTTCATGATATTCGCAAAGATCATAGATCAGTACCTCTTTCATTTATCTGAATCATAAAAATTGATTGAAAATTGTATTTTAAAATTCTTTTTCTTGCACAATCTCTTGACCTGGTAATTTAGTCCCTGAGTTTTTCCTCATCAGCGGGACTAAAAGGCTTTGGGAGTTGATGTAAACCATTTAAGCATCTATTATGCATATATCAGTACACATTATGGGATTATCAGTTTCTCTCAAAGCTTCATCTTAAAAATCAAGGAATTACTACCAAGACTCCTTCTTAGGACCTCATCATTCTACTCATAACTAGTTTGAGCCTTCAACTCCTACCAACAAACCAATTTAATTACTCAGTGCCTCACATGTCCCTTTTATGACCTATAATCAATCTTTTGTTCTACAAAAGATATTTATGAAAGATTTGCTGTGTTCTGTATTGACAATGGGGAATGGATATGGGTGGTTAACTTTGAGAGTGTTTTTGTGGCGGGATTCCATTGTACATGTTTTATTTTCCTCCCCTTCATGTAATACTCTCCCCCACCCTTCATTGTTTCTCTATGTTTACACTCGGTATGTCTCTAATGTTATTATGTACTTTGTTTATAATCCGTATTGATCTGAAGGACAGAGACAACAGCATGTTTGCATTTACAATATGACAATTATCAGCAGAAAAAAATGAATTAGGAAGCCCAAATATGATGTTTATTGCACTTTGAAGGTCCCAGCAAGCTAGGAGCAGGAATAATTCCTATTTCAGGACTTATCCTAATTGAAAAAGGAAGAGTTCATCGAAAGTCTAAGCCATACTGATCTTGGCTGGTTTAACAGGTTCAAAGAGCAACATGGAACTACAATGAAAGTAATTTGCTGCGACTGGACCTGTTTCACAAGACCTCCAGATACTGGAGGAGAGGTGAGTTACAGAAAATTATACAACAGTAGGTGCCAAGAAATATTTAAATGCAGATGAGACAGGTCTCTTTTATAAATATATTTCAAATCACACACTGGCTATGAAAGGAGATGCCTTCAGTGTCTACATGATTTCTATGTTGATGGCTACAAACATGGTGGAAGTGACAAGTTGTCCTTGTTCACTATATGTAAATTTGAGAAGCCACTATGTTTTACATATGTAATATCACTTCCGACTGAGTACAAATGTTAATAATTGTCATAACTGTATATAACAAAATTTGGTTATTATATAGTGTCAGTCCCAACCAATTCGCTATAACAGGATTGCTCTGTATAGCAAATTTCTGTTATATATTTCATTTGAACAGATCAAGTTGTTATGAGATTGGACTGTATTATTAAGATATACTTTTAACAATCACGGGACACTTTCCAGTGGCAACATATGGTTGTGAGCAATGACATTGACAATGGAAAATAAATTATCTGCATTCGAAATGAAATGCTATAGAAAGGACCTAAGAATATCATGGACAGAAAAAATAATTAACGCAGATGTCTGTAAAGATCTGAACATCTGGCTCCTCAAAACTATCAAAAAATGCAAACTTACATATTTCAGACAAATAAAAAGACACAATGGTTTTTGGAAAGAATCATGGAGAGGAAAGAGAACAAGAGGCAGACCAAGATTACAATGGACAAGACATAAAAGACCCTGAACATGACACAAGAAGAAGCTGGGCAGCTCGCACAGAACCAAGAGGCTTACAGATTGACAGCGAGGACAACATTCTGCAAAAGACACATCACATATAAAAAGAGAGAGAACTACATTCTGTTGGAAATCTTGTAGGACTATTGTTTTGCTACAAGAGAGATCTGGTGGGAGTTTTGAGGAACAATAAAATAATGTAAAATAGTTCATTTAACATTTTTTGATTGAGACCAGTTAACAATCTCAACACAGGTACAGGAAGTATGAAATTGGTGACACCTATATAGGTTCCCGTGGAAAATCTCTAGGAAACACACATATTTTGCAGAAGTGCCAACTGTACCACACCACAAAAAGAAAGCCATGGACACAGAAACAACTCTGATGGACAAGCTCTATGGCTGTCTCGGGGCTGGTGACAGCAGCACAATTATTGATAAAATTCATATCAGCTCCTGACGTTGACTGGAAAACAACGAAGAAGAAGAAATTGATTTACCAATTGATATTCTTACCCTGAAATCATTCTTTTCCAGTGCTTGTGTCCTCCAAACCATTCCAATAACATTTCCTCCAAATGGGTCATGGAAAAACATGGCAATATCTCCAAAGATGCTCTGTAAATATTAATATTGATCATGTGTTAAACTGCAGTTACTAATTGTTAGATGTCAGTTAAAATATTTGTACTTTGGAACCATCAGACTTCATTGTTGTGATATAGAAGATTCTGTTAATATTTACAAATAAAATATCAAATTATTAGCAAAACTACATTTTTAAAGTTCCTTATTAACATAGACAAAGATAATAACTATTTGTCAAGCATGTTATGGGATGCATAAAAAGACAAGATGTCTTTGGAATAACCAATCTTAGAAGGCAGGTTCCACAAAAGGAAAACAGTATCGACACACAATATCAATGGACATTTAGGCTTTAAATATAACACTGGATAAGGCAGGAATTTCGGCACGGAACAAAGATGCTTACAGAGTGACAGTGAGAACAATGTTTAGCGACGGTACATACATTCCAAAACTCTGTCAAAATTGGAAGCTTGTTGTGGTCACTAAAGGAAAGTAACATCTACATTTTCTACTTTGTGGAAGGATTGATGCCCCATGAAGTTATGAGAGGATCCTAAACAGCTTAATGGCAAAATGCATTACTAGCCAGTATTAATGATAGAATGCGGTGGTTCCTGATTTGTTCTCAAATATGGCTTAGCACATGATAATAACTACCTTTTTTTTATCCTTAACCTTTGCCACAATGTTAACAGCTATAGCTGATATATTTTCAGCAGTTGTCTACGACTACAATCACTCGCTGCTATGCACATCTGTGAACTAGGATATCGTGATTGTTAACAAAGGTCATTCATCTGGTTAATATAGGAAATGAAAGTAGACATAATTAACTTCCATTTCTGCTAGTGTTTAACCAAATAGGAAAAAATGTGCTTTAACTATGTTTTTACACATACATTAAAATCATTAGCAGTCATTTTTTCAAGGAATATTTGTAAAATTCTGATTTCTATCTGGGCAGCTGATAAATGTGTTTTGCTTGTTTTCAAGGACAATATTTTATGAACATGTTAGTTTGGTTATATAATGGCACAGGAATAGAATAGGCCTAGCATTTCATGCTGAATTGAAATATCAAAGTTTTACAGAAACACTACACCTAGATGACAATGTGTCCTCGATCAACGTTTCGTTTGTTTTAACAGACAATATTATATGAACAGGTGTACAAGAACAATTGATTTCAATAGTGAAACAACAAAAACTAGCATGGTTTGGACATGTATGCAGACATGATTCCTTGTCAAAAACAGTACTGCAGGGAACTGTCGAGGGAGAAGAAGCAGAGGAGGACAAATAAAGGTATGGACAGAACAAAATTTTTCCTCACTCATCAGCATCGCTGAGGATATTGCTGGAGGACCTAATGTGGTACCCCTATGATCCTGAAGGGTTACGGGTTTATAGATTGATTATATGAACATGTTAGTTTGGTTATGAAATTTCAGAAATATGATTATTTAACATTTTATCCTAGATGGAACATATTGGACAAGAATAGGAGTCAGGTTTTTTCCCCATCTTCAACATATAATAATACAACTATCTATCTATTTGCGGAAACCATTTGTTGCCTTTCGGCGTCAGTGGTAGATGAGTTTTCTGGAGACGGCCCTCCAGTGTGCTGAGTATATTGTGGAATTTGTCGCCTCTTTTATTTCAGTGGTCCATCGTTTTCGTGGTCGGACTCTAGGTCTAAATTTGCTGTATCTGTGTAGCATAGCTTGCTGTGGTATACTGTCTGATGGTAGTCTGCTGATATGTGCAGATCTGCTGATTTGATCTGTTGTCTCTTGATGTATTATAAGATTTGGATGGTGCCAGTTTAAAATAAAGAAAATGGAGATGTCCAAGAATCACATTGACCTCAAATTTATGCAATGTCTTGATCGAAACGATGTAACCATAAGAGAGAAACAGAGAATGGGTACAGCGGATAAAAAAATAATTTGGTAGCATATCCTTTTCAGGACTTAGGTGGTGATTTTCTAGGCAATATAAATACGATCAGTAGTTTGTCATTGCTTTCTGAACGGTCCGGATGCGCAACTGCCTGTGGCGGAGATCGAACTCGGTACCTTGGCCGTCACAGATGCGCTCTTTACCACATCGCCACAGAACCGGACGATAATGGATACAGTGGATAGATAATGCTTTTAATACCAGTCTCAAGTATGGAAAGACAAACAATCTGTGCACTACTAAAATAAAACATTTACTTTTATCATGTAGATTTTAAGTCATGCAAATCATTTAAGTAAATTAATTAGTACCTGTAAGTCATGTAGAAATTTTCTGACAATGTTGAACTCTGTGACTGGGATAGGTTTATTATCAGAGCTACTCTTTTCCTCCGAGCCCGCCAATATTTCATGTTTTCCATCCACAGACTGATAACAAACTACATTTGCTTTCTTCAGTAAGTGTATCACTAGATCAAAATTGTCCATTGGTGGTCTGAAAATCAGCTGTGGAATGTTTGGTACTTTATATTAAAATACAGCAAATATATATATGTTAACACTTTATAGACCATGTTTGGCGAATCTCAGATATACCCCCTTGGTGACCAACTTCAAAGTAAGTCAAATATGCTATGCTTCAGTAATATGGCAAACATAGTACAGTAGATTCCCTCTATAGCATATTCTTTTATAACAAATTTCCCTATATATTTCAAATTTTTAAAATATCCAATTATATTTATTCTATTTTGTTTATACTGTATATAGAGAATTTTAAAAATTACATATCTATTTTGTCAGGACCAAGTTGTCCACTGTAAAAGTATTAATAAAAATAGTTCATCTGGGATGCTACTTTATTTCAAAATAGCCACGCCCATGAAATAATCTTTCAATGTAGTTTGCAAGTGAATTATTCATTAGATCAGAGTTTTTCCCAGGTGAGTTTATGCAATATGATGAATTTCATATAAAATGACATCCAGTATTATAATAAAATATAATTTAGCTCTTGAAATAACTCTATGGTTTTCAAATTCATTCAGAAAATGCACACATTCATTGAAAATTTAAAAGCGCAATGTAGCGAGTTAGAATTCATTAATAAAATAAAAATATATGCAAACACTCTTGGTAATGGAAGATAAGTACACTCTGGAATACTGATCAGCACACAGTGTTAACAGTACTCGAGTATGTTAAAGCACAAAGAGTATACCATTGTCTTGCATTGAAATATTGTTCCTAAACAGAATATTTTAATCTATTACAAAAAAAAATTGAGACACAGCTATAGATCTATAAACCCTTAACCCGCCAGGGTCATAGAGATAACACATTGTATGCATGAACACACAGAGTCCTCCAGCGGACCAGTGAGGAGAAATCTTGTCATATTCAGTCCTTGATGCTTTTATTTGTTCTCCTCTGCATCTTCCACCTTTGATCATTCCCTGCAGTATTGTTTTTGACAATAATAAACCAACAGGAATCATGTAAGCATAGATGGACCAGACACAGTGAATTAGGAACAAGCAGAAATTTATGATCACTTTAATCTGTGAGTTTTATTTTCATCTCTAAGACTGAAGTTTTTCTGAAGCTTAGCCTTGACATAGCTTAAGTCATCTCCAGCCTTATCTTAAATTCTGTTTTTCATTTTCATCACTGCATATGCAGGATCCAAGGTATTTAAAAGTGTTCACGTCCTCAAATCTATGCCCACTCATCATGATGTTGGTCTGTACTTTTGTGTTTCTGTTGTTAATGGAGATCTTGCTCTTTTTGGTGTTGATTTCCATTCTTTACTTGCTCATAGCCTTTTCCAACTTTGTTGTTAAATATTGCAGTTCTTTTTCTGACCCAGCTATAAAATCAATATCATGAGCAAATTGCAAATAAGGCAGCCTCTGATTGGTAGACATATTGTAATCCAGAAGAGTCTCCTGTATTATGTGTTTTATGTTGAAAAGTACTAGCGAAATTTTTCAATACTATAATATATACAATACATATATAAAACAATATATATAATACATGTATTTCATCAAAAAAACATAGTAGGCGATACTATTTAAGATGTTTCTGGTCAAACACTCGCTAGGTACACAGTAGTTATGAGTAGTCATATGCTACTATGATGCCGACTTATAACTCAACTAATTTTAACTTAATTTATCTATTCAACAAACCTTCAAGTCAGCATGCACAAATTCTGTCATGAATTGGGTTTCCAGTACTTTTAGTGACTCTCTAGCAAGAAAAATTAACCTCTGTAAGTGAGACTCTGATGGTAAAGGTCTAGTCCATTTTGTTCCCACTTTATCTTGTGGTGTTGCAATACACATACAGGGCAAGGTTGTACGATTTTTTAGAAAATCCCGGGGAATGTCTGTAAAATCCTGTTCTGAAAATGAGTCAACAGAAGTAATTGAAAACATTAATTTTGTGGATTGAATATTAAAACTTCAACCTCCAATTGTATGAACAAAATGCCAGCAACAACATGCAACCAGAAATAAAATATCACTTAAATTATAAATGCATGAAAACTAATACAAGAGAGAAATTAACAGAGCAGTACAGTTTTTTTCTCCAGAGACAGGACCATTAGCAAACAAACAGGAATCTAGATGGGGTAAATATGGCGAACAAGGTGTAGTTTTGACATCGTACTCAGGTTACCCCATATGTACTCTGTCCCTCTAAATGAAGTGGCATGCTGCCTGTTGAGAATACCACTCATAGCACATAACCAATTTCAATGATTATCACTAGGGATCTCCAAAAAATCCACTTTATAAACAGTCTATCTATCTATACGCTGTGGCCCTTGTGTGCATTACGACATCAGGGGTGGAAGAGTTCTCTCGAGATGGCCTTCTTGTGTGCTGTTTGTAAACTTGTTCCTGTGGCTTCTTTGAGTTCTGTGATTCATCTTTTACACTGTCTGCCTCTGGCTTTATAGCCATGATGTCTATCTGTCATGGCCATTATTGTTATCTGTTGGTAGTCTGGAATTATGTGAAAACCACTTGATCTGTTGTCTTTTGATGTGTTCCAATACTGGTATTGTTTTGGTCATCTGTCTGATGTTATCATTTCTAATTCTATCTCTTAATGACACTCCGAGTATACTTCGTAGACATGTCATTTTTGCTGTCACTATTTTTCTTTTGTCTTGTGCTGTCATTGTCCAGGTTTGGAACTAGTAGTACAGTAATGGAATAATAAGTCTTGTATAATGCAACTTTAGTGTCTATGTTTAAATTTTTGTTCTTGAAAATATTTGTCATCTGTCCTTTATAAACAGTGCTATATAATAATTCTAACATCTGAGCTGCATGTCTAAGAAAACACACAACAGCACATGTTGGTGCAAGTAGGTCTGTGATTCCTTGTACATACTGTGAAAGACACTGTGACTCAGATTGGTCATTGCTATGGATAGTAGATTATATTTCTTACAGCACAACAATAATACTATTCTCTGGAAAGACGGAAAATTGCCCACCACAACTAACAGGAGATTGGAAGATTGAGACAGGGAGATGTAGTTCTACAGAAGAATGCTGTGACAGCTAGAAAAACTAAAAGGAAACAATTAATCAGTTAACTAATATCAGAATTTCAATCTGATACAAAATGAAATAAAGAGCTTAAGGGATACATGATCACATATGTCAGTTGCATGGCACTTGATTATGATGATAATGAGCTTCCTCTGTATATTAACTTTTTCCAGCACATACTTATCTGATCTCCAGGGTTGTGTGCATTCACTCTTTCTTCCCTGTGCCTCATGGTGGTAGGTGCATGTCTTCTTCAGCTGTGTTGTGTCTGTATAAAGGGTGTTGGTGAGGTTTGGTGGTAACAGTTGTTTTGGTAGGTCTTGTAGCGCAGGGCATTCAATAAGGTAGTGTTTTACTGTTTCCTCCTCTTGTCTGTTGCAGTATAGTGTATGGTCTGCGGTAATCCTTTGTACATGTTTGCTAAGTCTGTTTTGACACTTTTATGCTTGGATTATGTTTCTGGACATGTTTTAAAAGCCAGAGGGCTGATCCAACAAAGTAGGGCATGGGACCAGGCACACCATTTTCCAACTTGCATTATTCTGCTTTGACTCAGCTCGTCCCAGACTTCCATCTATGGGTAGTGGATCTAAAGTGTGCTTCATCACTCTCCATTCCCCGCCACCTAGTCTGCTGGCACACAAGATTCTGCAAAATTTGGAAAGACATGTAGAATCGTCACATCCTCGATTGGATGGTTTCACCTTCCTCCGTCTGGTTTCTGGGTGTCAGTTCGACATACAACATCAAACCAATGAGATCTTGACAGTTTGGGTCACAAGACCTAGGTTCTTTGACGGAGCACAATGCCACAGTTGGACGGCCCTCTACTCCAGGGGAATGATTGACAACCGGACATTACGACATAAAAACATATAACTGTAAAGATAGAATGTTGGTGGAGTTTTCATTAAAGTCTCACTGTACAGTCATATCATCTATAAATATAAAGTAGCATGGTGCTTGTCACCCGACCTTCCATATGCTGTTAGGAGAGAATGGTCAGTCTTAGTTTCCAGCCTCTGGTGGCTGGACTATGCCCATTACACGGCAAGGAGCTAGCCTTGATGGGATTTTCCAGCACCTTTAAACATTAGTCTGTCTGGTACAATGATAGCAGACCAACTCCCATTGCGCATCAACGAATGCTTTTTTTAGGTTGTAATTTTTTGTAATGTGTGCAATTTTGAAACATTATAAGCAGAATTCCACACACTAAATGATGATGTCATTGTGGGATAAAATTGTCTGCCCAATGTCTTCTGTTAGGAGTGGATCTTAGAGGTAGGGGCTAGGGTTAAGTATTAAGGTTAGGATTGTTTCTTACTACATATTTTCTGGAGGTCAATATTTTGCAATGTCGTGGAGAATGACTTTAAAAGCACTTGTGTGGGCTGGCAATCTAGAGCCAAATCTTAACGCAAACCATAACCCCTAATCCTAACGCAAGATGAAACACATCCGGCTGACAATTTTATCCTCCGATGACATCATCATATAGTGCATGGAGTTTGGTTTGAACCATGTTCTCTGCCATTTTTTTCATTTGTTTACGTTTTGCCATAGCATTCATGAATAGTGTGTTACGACTACCAAATTGTGTGACAACGATTTTTGCTCAAATATATTCTCGTAAAACATTGGGCATTAGTCTGCTATAATTGTACTGTCTTTTTTAGCAGTCCATGATATCCGCTAGTATTCTATGTAAATACCACTTCTACATTACCTCCAAATTTTTCCCCGTTCTATTGTTCATACCTGCTTTTAAATAGCATTTTTACGTAACATTTCATAAGAGCTCTGACTTATGGGTGTTCTAGGCAACGAGAGAGCGGACTGGCTGGCTGTTATTGGACCGTGGTAGAGCAATAGATCATGCTGCATTTTGAACTTATGAGAAACAAGGAACATGAAGTAAATGTGAAAGATGATTCCTTTTCCATGTCCAGAATAAAGGAACTGGGCTTGAAAAGTGCCATTGTCAGAAATGAGTGCTACAGTGGGCTTAGAAGAATGTTTGTAAGCCAACAAATAACTGGAAGTCATTGTGTAATGGTTGATCAAATGGAAATCTGAACACCCATTAACTTGTCCGTAGCACAATGATTCTGCAACTAACTAGTAATGTGAACTAATTAATATGGTTTTGATAAGACATCACGCTACTTGAACTTACCTAAGAATTCTTTATTGAGATTGATAAGAAGTGGTTCTGTTTTCCAATTAAACGTTGTTAGTAAATGGAGAAACCTCATCAGTCCCACACTCGGATCCCTTTGAACAATAATGCACAAAAAAGTTAGTCTCCTTACAGCTGAACAGAATATAAATTAACACTTTGCCGACCAAGCTCTATAGTCAAATTTCTGGTATATTATCTATATATATCTGGTTGATTACCCTACCTTGACAAAAGTCCAATATGTTATGATACTTCGGTAATACATCAACAGAAAGCAATGGTATTACTAAATATAGCTCATCCAGCATAGTATATTCCAAAATTGCTGTGTTAACAATATGGTCTTTCAATGTGGATTGCTGATTTATTTAACCCTTCCAGTGAAGCTTGGGAACAGGTTAACAAGTGTAGTAAGGATTTAACCTTTCAGATGGGGTGTAAAGGGAACACAATGCTCTAGGCGGACCCAGGGTTAGCAGATAACCAAGATCCCAAATGTGCCTCCTCGCGGTGCACCCTGGTAACAGAAAACAGCAGCTCGAGCTGATTCTGGCCAAATCATTTGGGGATCGTGTCCGAGAATGTGGAGGAAGCAGATGGAAAGAGATTTGACTGCAAAAGAGACAGACAATATCTCCGACACCATTTGTATCACCACATACAGCGACACTGTCGACATACAGTGACGCCTGTTAGTTCAGTCAAAACATTGGAGGGGCGGCCAATGTAAAAGGCACGTAAAGGTGGATGCATGGAGAGAAACAAATATATGTCATAATGAGTACAATGAAATGGCAGAACAGCGCCAGAGGGCAGCACGAACTGCAAATGAAATGTGAAAAGTTCCTAGGAAAGGGAAACTATAAGCTCTGTTAGCTCAAGACAAGCTACTAGTTACATGTGAACCCTTATAGGCAGAGACCGAGACCCAATCGTGGGCAATTGGAAAAGCAAGAAGACCTAAACCAACTCTAATGTCGAGCCTTCCTATACCGGAAATATGCTCGCGAAGAGAAAGGGTTCCAAACCCGATGGGTTTAGGCAAGAAGGGGACAACGATGGCAGTCCTGGACCATCTCTACTGTCAAGCTTTCCTATACCGGAAATACACTTGCAGAGAGAAAGGGTTCAGTAACTGATGGGCTCAGGCGCTATTGGGACACGGTCGCTCAGCTCGAGAACGCCTTGCTCTCAAGCGCGTGGTGTGATACTCGAACTTGGGCGAGGGATTCATGATGGTGAATGACACCTCGGCTAAGAGCCATGGTCCAACTCTTCTGTTGAGTTCTTCCTCTTAAGGAACCAGGCTAACAGATGAGAAACGGCTCAGTACCCGATGGGCACAGGCTCAGTACGTCCAATTACACGAGGCAAGTTCATAGACAGTGGAACACCTCGTGCGAGAAGGACGTGAGCAAAAATCGTCTGGGCAAAGAGTCACCACACACATGCGTGCCTGGCGACAGATAGGGAGGCTGTCACAGGCTAGGGTAGCTCACCCGAATTGTCAAGGCATGCCGAAATTAGATGTGCTAGGCCTATAAGGCGCATAACGGTGGCACAATGTAATCACACTTCCGGTGGAAATCACACGGATATCCGTGCTGGTTACAATGGAGCGAACGTAAGAGAAAAAAACAAAAAACTTTCAGATAATTTACCTATCTATTATTGGCCGCTCAGCCCGTCCTACAATGCTTCCGGTCACTTGATAGGACTGTGATTCAAATTTTCTTTCATGCAAATGGGAGATAACCATTAGAATTCAATGTTTTTAAAAAAAAGTGGCTTTTATTTGCAAAAATTGATGAAAAAACATTATGCTGTTTAGATACCAAGAAGCCCCTCAAGATAAGTATGTAAAATTGCCTATCTGTTGTCATGGCTTGAAGGGGAAACAAAGAGTAGCAACATTGTATGTCATAAAAAATGATTAAGAAGACTGGGGTGGAGTTGGCATCCCATATAGGGTTGGTCAAAGTGAAAACCTACTAAAATTGGATATGTGATGCCGGAAGGTGCAGATATTACAGCAAAGATATAAACCATGACACAATGCATTCCGTTATTTGGACTACATCCTGCTATTTTGCAGGAGTTTGAGAAAGACAAAGGATGTAAATGTAGACCTACAATGTTTGAAATGTTAATTTTTTTGCAGACAATCATATGGACTCTAATACTACTGACGTGTTACAATAGTAATGTTTTGTAAGGTAAGGAAGACATGGACAAAATTTGCACTAGGTCTTCTGACAGATTTGGGTGGCTACACATTGAAAGTGAATGCAACAGATCTGTCAGATCAGGAAGGAAATCAAAACTACCTGAATTAAAGGCAAGCAGAAAACGAATGTGCTGGACCCTTCGGGGGGAGGGGGGGGGAGAGAAGCATAACTTGCAGAACAATGTATTTCACACAACCCCCCCCCCCCCCCAACCAATCAAAATCTTTATTGTCAAAACACCAAATGTATACCATATGATACCTCACCCAATACACATTAAGAAAATATATAATTATCGAGTATTCTTTCATTTTCAACATGTTTCTGGCATTTTAGTTAAACTAATCAAAATCAATCTGGGTGACAGAATTCTATCAGATAGTTCAAGGGTTAATTATTTGGATTTTATTGCAGGTGAGTACATATGAGATGTTCAATGTAAAATGATGCCTAGCATTATAATAAATACTATTTAGCTAGAGGTAAATCTGCAGCTTTCAAATTCATTAAGAACATGCAAACATTTATTATGACAAGCAACTTTAATTTTATACAAATTTTCAACGATTGCATGTGTTTCCATTAATTTACATAAACCATTGATAATGGGATGTAAATACGCTCTGTACTGCTGTAAAGCATTATGTTAACCCTTTAGCTGCTATGGACAAGTTAACTCATTTTTTTGTTATCTATCCCCTCATTGCTAAAAATGATTTTAACAGATTCCAGCCGGGGAGACTTATACAAGTCAGTAAACCTTATGTCTTCTGGCCGAAAAGACTTCTATAAGTCATACTCCAATGACATTCATGTTTTTTTCCCCCGGTATTTATATCAACATAAGAATGTTTCCAAAATAAAGTGTAATATGTCCATATTACTTCTTGCATGATTTTTATGTGTATTGATATCAATTTTGTTAAGTTATGGATAAGTTTTGATAATGGGGGTCTGTGACGTCATTTTCCCGTATATGTTTCATATATATTTTCCAATTTACTTGTTTTCGTAAAATAATAACTATTTTATTTACTTTGGTCTCATTTATTATGAAATCCAATCTGGCAAATGCTCCTAGCATCGTGTTTGCAAATTTACGCCATTTTGTAAGAAAAATTAGCCATATTTTCATTTGAGTTTCGTGTAAAGTCTACTGTTTTTGATAGATGTCAAAATTCTTTCTAAATAATACATTTTTGACGCACTATGCATATATATTATACATTATTGTGTTCGTAATTGGATTATCTACAGAAATGATACAGTTTGAGTGGAATTTATTGATTAAAAAATGCGATAAGGTCAAATATCATATCTAAAATAATATTTATTTGTCATTTACATATTTTCTTTTGTCTAAAATAATTTGTATATATCAACATATTTTTTTTTTCAAAATGATCTTGTGATAATCACATTCTCTGTCCATTTCTGTTTCAAAATATATATATTATATTATAATGTAAATATATACATTATAATGTAAATATATTTAGAAGTAGTATTTCTTGTTTCCGTGATGCATGTGCACACACAAAAATCAAACAAAATTTAATCATGTTTAAACGCTAAAAATATTCCGGCCGGAATCAGTTGATCTGAAATCACCAAAAAATATATATTTGCCAATAAAAAGCTAGTACCATGAAAGAATTCTTACAATTGTAGGACTAGATAAGGATTAAGCACATGGTGAAAGTCATTGGGGAAAGAATTTAGTGGCTAAAAAGTAAGACCTACAAATTGAAAAAAATGTGCATTATGATTTATGAGTGGACATGGCATTTCTCTCCTAGTTGTATATGTAGATTCAAACTTTAGTAATCAGCTTTTTTCACCACTATGAGTACACATGAAAGAAACTTGTAAGATATTCTTATGTCTCCTTTTACACAAACAACTATACAAGATAAATGTAGGGGTTTCTATAAAACAGCTGTGCACTGGCATCAAATAGATCCACACTATATACTCACATACAACGTAGTATCACCACAAATGTAAATGAGTGCAGTGACTTTGTACACTTTACATGGAATCAATGATGTGTTACCAAAACTTACGCAGGTGCTGTGTGTGGATGAGAAGAGATGAACATGTAAGCCACCATTAACTCAGTAGCTTCTTCCCGAAGAAGATCCCACACCATCTGAGATGCAATCCAACGCTTGCACAAGCGTATAGTGGCACTATATGCTGGGTGTTCTTGATGTAAGCTTCATAATACAAAATAGAAATAAAAATACATAATTCATTGGCAAAAATTATACAATGAGGTTCAAAAAGCAATTTTGTGTGATTTCCTAGAAATTAGATATGAAGATGCTTCTGTCATCATAATGAGGCTACGGTAATAGGTTTAAAAAAAAATATCAAAATTTGTTCCTGAATGTAAAGACCAACATAATGCATGTTAACAGAAACAGACTAACACCTGCATTATTAATAATTTAAAAAAAAACAAATATGAATAACTTTGGATATTTCATGCCAACAACACAGAAGATTGTACAATAGAGCAGCTTCTCAACTGCTAGAACCATATCTATCGGGCCACGAGAGAACCTTGGTGCTGCCTTTGAAAGAAAATAGTAACCAAGATCATTTCAGTGTTGATTTCCATTCCCCACCTACCCTAACTTTTTCCAACATTGTTGTTAACTTTTGTTTTGAGCCAGCAATAAGATCTTTTTTTCTTCATCCTTGTTCTCCTGGATTTCTGAAATGAACTGTACTGTGGCCAATGGCCTCGAGACAAGTTTCATAGAGCTTGTGTCAGAGCTTTTCAGATAGCCAGTTTTATTCTTGTGGTGTAGTGGGAAATTCTGAAAAAAATATGGTGTGTTTGCTGCAGAGCAGAGGGGCATGTTGGTGTTGCAATATTTTCCAAACATGTGTTGAATCTTTTGCAGCATGTTCTTAACCTAGAAATGATTGTTTCTTCCTTCCAAGCTTATGAATTGTATTATCTTTTGGATGCAGGTGTGAGTTGAGTCCTATTTCATGTTTATGGAACTTTTTATGGTGGACTTTATTTCTGCAAAAGATATCAAATTCTCTGTATGCTGTAACTGACTTCCAGTTTTGGCTAGATGATTACTTTCTCATTTCTCCTGATTTGAGAATGACCTGGAATTCAAAGAGCTTGCAATACAGATTTAGCATCAGTGACATTCAATACCATTAGCGAAGTACAAATTGCAACTCATATGATAGAGAAAATGTTATAACCTTGAAGGGTCTCTTGTATTATGTGCTCCAGGCATATGTTGAAAAGTACTGGAGACATGACACATCCCTGCAGTACACATTTATTCTTTAGAACTTACTGATGGTATTATATGTATCAGGTCCTACTTTTGCATTTCAGCTGACTAGTACTATTGTAGCTTCTATCAGTTGGACATATTCTTACTTAAAAACTTAAAGATGGGAAAGGTAATTGACATGCTAACAAAAGGATGAATTATTCTAAATAATTCTTCATCATTCATTCTCGAACTTCCACTGGGTCTTTTTTGTAGCAGGACAATGGGCCTCCTAAATTCCAAGCAGGATGTAGTCCAGAGAATAGACATGTGCTGTGTCTCCATTTTATTTGCACCAATGGCCAGATACATCCGTCTTTGACTGTTAAATAATTCAATCATAAACTTGTTTTATGATAAATTATGTTTCAGTCAATTTTAAAAAATACAAGTTTCCTACCCATGAAGCAAGCTAGTGAGATGAGGAAGTGCTACTATTTCCTTTTCGAGAGCAGAAGATTCCTCTGTCTCCCTAAACTTGATCATTCCACTATCTGATTTCACTGTCCTCAGTACGGCCAGTTCCCTGGTGTTGGAAATTTTCAGACGGAACACAAAACCATCCTAAATATAAAAAAATATGATTAAATTATGATGTGACCAATATTTTATTTATTATAATGTAATCACAGAATAATCACAAACTTGTTTTTCTTTACAAGCGACAGTTTATCAATGATTGTCAAGTTTAGCAATCTATCAATGAGTACAATAGTTAGGAACCAACATCACTGTACTCCAGGAAAAAAACATTAAAAGTATTGATGTGTTACAAAAGTAAACATTCACAACAGAAATTATAATATTAAAAAAACATAATTACAACCTTGTTCCAGCTTTGGACAAACCCATAATATGCTCAATCTCCCCCCCCCCCCGTAAATGCCAAGTGTGCACATGTTCTGAAGGTTTGCTGTATCATTTAGTTTATCAGTTCATAAGCTAATAGGACAATGTATTGCTGTTGTAAACAAGTATCAAGCTGAAAAGACATGAAAGGCCACTGAAAAACTAAACTTTGTGAGGAAAGCCAAGAACCATTTCAAAAACTAATTAATACCAAGCTGGCATAAACTATTTTCATTATATGAAGCAAACATGTAGCAATAATAAAAGTTTGATAAATAAAATCAAAGTCCATGAACTCAGGATACCTTCATATGTGCTCAGTGAATTTCAGCTAAAATAAAAATGGGTTTGAGAAATTTTTACAGTAGCACTTGTGTATGTTCATGCACAGATAACAAATAAAGACAAATAAATTGTCTCACCTTTAGAACATCAACATGAGTTTTGTGAACACTGACAGGAACCAGGTGTTTCTCTTTAAGTTCCTTTCCCATCTTGATGTGAAACAAGGCCTTGAGGCATTTGATTGCTTCAGGCTCCTCTGGCCATTTACCTGAACTTTCTAGTGTGCAAATCACTGGGCAGTCAAATAGACACAAATGTATGAGAATCATGTGTTATCATGAAGAATATCACAAATAAAATATCTTTCTCACAAAATTTTGTAGACACCTTCATTAAAAATAGTATCACTGTTCATCTGTTTGTTGGTGACAATGGTCCTACTAATGTTCAGTAGGATGTAGTTCAGAGAGTGGAAAATGGGTTTGTCACAATTTTAATTAGCACCAATGGCCTGCCTCATCTGATGTCAGTGGTACTGTTAACCTAAAAATGCTGACAACTCAAATTAATCATCATTCTAATGGCCCCATGTGATTTATTTTAATTTTGTGCAAGGCAATGCACCTATTTGCATCAGGTTTCTGTGGCAGTCTCCAAATAGAATAATGTGGGTACGTGAAGTTAAAAAATTAGATCCATAACTTTGGGGAAAAGATTTGCCGAGAGCAGGTCAATCATACCAGTGTGAAAAGTGAGACTGGGCAAAATCACCTCAGCTAGTTAGCGGACTGTCCAGCTCAAAGGGGATCTCGGTGGCACATTTGTAAGTCCCACTCACTGTGCTAACGAAGCAGAGGGTTTAAATCCAGGGATGCCTTGTTTCCAAAGTGTATTTGTTGGAGATCTCTGAGGATTATCACTTGAAGCTACAAAATGACATGCTATGAATGATACTCTTAGAGGTTGTGTATGGCTTAGTTGTGAGTTCTGGAGAACAACATATGGGGGAACTGGAATAAAACGTCATTAATAAAAGTCAATTCTGTCCTTTCAACCAGTTTGAAAAGCAAGATTCTCTCAATAATATGAGGGAATCTCAGTCAATTTAAAACTAGTGTAAACTACGGGAATCTAACTAATGAAAATAAAAAAGCAATGCAATGGTAGAATACCTGGTGTTGACACAGTGTGATTGCTGCTTATTGCTCTGAATGCCAATGTGAAGAAATTTAACAGTTTTGGAAAACAGTTGTAGTAACTACAATTTTCTTATGATAGCAAAATACCTCATTATCTAATATATATCTAATTGAAAACATTTCTTACCACCATGCAAACCAGTTGCTCACATCTTATGATGTCAACATTGTTATGCAGTGGATTCCTGGCCACTCAAACACACCTGGTAATGATAAGGCAGACAGACTAGCAAAGAGGGGAGCACAACAAGAACAGCCTTATACAGAAACAACAATGCACACAGTTAAAATGATTCTGAAATCTGTGAACAAAGAAAATTTGATAAACAGATGGGCCATGGGAAACACTGGGAGGGAAATCTATAAATATATGACCAGCCCAAATCCTAAAGACAATATCAACCTCCTGGAAAGAAAAGATCAGAGTATCATATTCCGACTGCGCACACAACATGTACAGCTTAACAATCACCTGAACAGAATACAACCAAACACACTCAAGGGTGCCGGCTGTGTACTCCAGTCACCTCTTACGATGCACGTGGCAGGTAACAGTGCTGCTATTATTGGCTTCCTTTTTAGGCCCGGGCAATGAATTGAATTTTTTTTAACCGGATCCATTTTTGTGAGCTAGAAGCACTGGCGTATGTCAGCCATACAGTCACATGGACTGTGAGCATCAAAAGTAGGCCAACTCAAATACATTCAAGGTGTGCAGGGAAACAAACGTATCACCAATTTGCTAGTCTCACCACCATAATAGCTGTTATACCCTGATTTACTGAAGCACAGATCTGAGAACTTATGGACATGTCCGGTATGCAAAGAGGATAATCAACATATCTAATACCTAAATACATTCAAATGATTGCAGGATTTGATGTGATTGGATACCTTACATACACCCCCCCCATAACTGAGTAGGTGACTTCTCAAAGGATTGCATACTGTTAAGAGTATGTGTTTCCAAAATGCCCAACTTTGAAAACGTATACACATGGATTTTCTGTGGCTAAATTTTTGGCAAAGTACAGATTATTTTTAACGTAATATTTTCAGTGTGGTATTTTTGTTTTGTGTAGAGCACAAAATATTGCAAGAACTTTGAGTTTATTAATAATCACATGAATCATGATTTATTCTACATAAACCCAATTAGAAGAATCTTTTTCAAATTTGGGTGGTATTTTAGGAACAAATACCCTGCTAAGAGTTGGGGGTCTACTGAGTATGAAAGAAAGCTTTGGGAAAGTCTGCTGACAATGGAAATAACAGTTTCATTGCTCATAATTTCTGGGCATCAAAACAAACAAGTCAGAAGTACCATATTGCTTAAAGGTAGATGTATGTGCTTCGTACATGTAATATATGGACATTTTAAAGTGTCATGCTTGCTGTTTACTTGTTTATATTTTTTTCTTCTTAAGCAACATGATGACTTACAATTTGTTATATAATTTCATTATGAATATTTTTAAAGAAATCTATACAGCTTCCTACCTGACATGGCAGGGACAAATTGTGGTAATGAAATCCCTTCCTGAGGTATGACATGTCCTGACACTATATTAGTTTCATCTTTGACAATAGGTGCAGGCAATGCAGGAAATACCTGTCAAGATTTTTTTATAAACTGTAACTCAGCAACATAAAGCATAAAATTATTCTTCTGTGTTCGTTCTCAAACTCCTGCAGATTAGCAGGATGTAGTCCAGAATTTGTTGTGTCACGGTTTACAGTATTGTGACATCTGCGCTTTTCAGCCTGACACATCTGACCAGCATGGTTTTGGGTAATGTTGACCCTATATGGGATGGGACAGTCAACTATACCCCCTAACCTCCTTAGTCACCTCTTACGACAATCATGGATGGCAAACAATGTTGCTATTTTTTTGCTCCCCTCTCGGGCCAACTCCACTCCATCACCTCCTTAGTCATCTGTTACAACATGCATAGATGTAAAACAGTGTTGCTATTATTTTCTCCCCTCTTGGGCTTATCAACACAGGTGAAAAAATCATAAATATATATAATTGACCACATCTTCCTCAATTTTGGAAGTTTCGCTCAGTGACGTGATTCAGAAAAAACAGAAGTATCAGAAATCAATAGTAAAGTTGAAAAACTTCTGTCTGTACAAGAACATTTACTAGACCATTCAGCCGCAGAAGTCATGTGCATGGCTATTAAAACAATGACACAGTGCATTTCTGTACCACACACTGTTGGATGTCTAGTATGGCCATGGTCATAAGAGACATCTGGTGGGAGTTTGAGAACGAATGTGAAATTTAAAAAAACCAGGACAGCTTTAAAATTTGCAAAAATAAAATATACTACCACAAATAAAAACTAAAGGATATTTCCAAATATAAGCTGGTAATTTTTGGCAAGTGACACATGAGGAAGATAAGGACACCAGGAATTGCAGATATAGACAGCCCCATCTCACTTCATGGTTTTTCTACTTACTCTGTGATATGTGCCAGAATCGAGTCCCATACTAGCATGAATAAGTTGTTTTTTTTACTGTGGTCGCTTTCTCTGCCCATGTCCGGCCATTCCAGAGTGTGACTTTCATTCATCCAACCTTTTATGTTGGTATGCACAAATACACAACTTGGGAATTTGCTGCCTCCCCCCAAGAGTCTTATGTAGGAAAATAATCATGGGGGGGGGGGGGGGGGGGGGGGGGAATGCAAATGTGCCCCATATGCGATGTAACCTTAACAAACATGTTTTCTCATGTCTTCAATTTTTATAAAAAATGTCTTCACATTCACATCATTTCTTTCCATGCTGTGGATTTGCAAACAAATTAAAGCAGACAGGGGTCTTGTCCATATAAGGCCTATACAGCAAGATGATATTTTGGGTACAACGGTACCAGATCCACTTATAAACTGAAACGGTATGACTATAAATCAATTATAATGGCCCTTCACCAGTCAGTTTGGGAATGTGCTTTGAATATCATTGCCGATGCTATCTGATATTTACCAAGGAAAAAGTTGACACAATCTATTAATTGAATAGTTTTTGAATTTACTATATTGGTTGATGATATTGTTGCAGTCAACTTATGTTGCGGAGATAGCACTGAGTGAATCAAATATCTTGGAACATCCTCGTACCTGGTGGTTGGCAATGTCTTCGGACAAATATTGCGCACTGTATTATTCTTAATGTATTTTATTTGAATATCAGTATGGTGGGGCATATGACCTTGCATATTACTGTTGCTAAAGTTTGTGTTATTTTCCTTTCAGAAATATTTCACTCATCTCTTTATTCTTTCTATTTATGAAATGGTTGCACTAGTACTGTCAATGTTTCTTTTTATGAAGTGGATGAACTAATAATGTCAATGTTTCTATTTATGAAATGGTTGAACTAGTACTGTAAATGTTTCTTTTTATGAAGTGGATGAACTAATAATGTCAATGTTTCTATTTATGAAGTGGATGAACTAGTACTGTCAATGTTTCTATTTATGAAGTGGATGAACTAATACTATCAATGTTGCTTCACTATTTTGTATTCAAGAATGCTGAACTAACACCATCAACTTACATCAGAATGTCTGAAGACAGGATGAATACCCTGGACAGAATGAATACTCAGAGGAAGTGTGGTTAGGGTTCTTAGCATCCGATTAACTTCATCAAAAGCTCTAATAATAGCTAAGTGTTGCTCTTCCCCTGTACCATAATTCTGGCTTCCATCCTTTGAAAGAGTCAGATGCAGCAACTGATCCAATTTTCCAGTCATATAGTGGATGCTACTTTTGGGTATTCCACAGTGTCTGCGTAAAAAAACACAAAGTTACACTATTGTTATTAAACAAAATACTTTTGTATTCTCAGCAGAGTTTAAACTTATCTTTCAGATAAAAAGTGAAACTGGTAATGTAACAACACATAAAGATTACAGGTAACATTCTAATACATAAAGATTACAGGTAACATTCTAATAACATTTAGTTAACAACTCCTGTAACTATGGATGTTCAATAAGATCTATTATCAGCTATCTTTCTTCTGGACTAGTTCCGTTAAGACAGAGTCATTTACTGTCTAATGTTGTCTTCCATTACACTCCTATCTTCAATGAAGCCTAGACCACTGACTCTTGACCTAAAACAACAATCGGTCATCTCCCATTATACATAATTAACAGAACCATTACATCCTGTAGGAATTGAATAGATATCTTGATAAATGCGTAAGTTGTCTCTTGTAACTTGCATAATCTTGCTCAAATATCTTGATTCAGTTTGGAATTCTTCTACTATTGTTCTTAAACTCTTGAAGCAAGATGTAGTTAGGAGTGCTTTTTATGATGGTTTACAGATTAGCTGAGATATGTGTGTCCTTCTCTGCACAAGTGAAATATTAATATAGTGATCACCTGTGTGTTTCCGGGGCCCGAAAGGGGAGCAAAGAATAGCAATACTGCTTACCTTCCATGCATGTCATAAGAGGCGACTAAGGAGGTTATGGGATGGAGCTGACTATCCCATCCCATATAGGGTCAGTGACCCAACGTCATGCTGAAGTCGGATATGTCAGGCCGAAAGGCGCAGATATTGCAGCAATGCTGTAAACCATGACACAACACATTCCGTTCTCCGGACTACATCCTGCAGGAGTTTGAGAACGAACGCAGAAGAATATAGTGATAACTTTTTCCATTTCAAATGGAAACTGTAAAACAAGCGAGTCTGTGAAATAGACATACAAGCAGAATATAACGTATAACCAAGTTAAACATGTACAATTAAACATTGCACATTTATATACTGTAAAATGTCACCTTTGAAGAACATATTGCACAATAGTTTTGCACACCATACGACGATTATTCTGGTTTTGTGATGAAGTCCAAAGAGCAGCTTCATGTATTGTACCATCCTTAAAACGACGCATCTCGGACTTATCCCCCCAGAAATCTCGAAACTCTTTAGCCTGAAATGTATGGAGCAATAAATTAGTAATGTATTCGAATTGTTTTGACCTTTAGCAAGTCAAATAAAATTAATTTTTCTCTGCTTCAGTATTCAGTTTTTGACAATATGCTTACTTTTAGTGGATGTTTGAATAACATAATAACTTTTTGTATTTTTTAAATACCTTTTTTAGATGGAAATAAAAGTTCTTGAATGTAATGATATAAGTGTATGTATGATATGTGAGAAAATGGTGACAATGAAAACTGGTTTTTAAAAAAATAATTAAGTTTTCCACACTCATCTGCATCGCAGAGATAGAAATAGTTGGAGGAGTGTGTGTTGACGCATCCAATGTAGTACACATATAACCCTGATGCTGGGTTATGGGTGGATGGATGTATTGTTTCAACAGAAATAGAAATTAAATAACTAGTTAAACTGCTCACCCAAACAAATTTATGGACTAAACATTTTTTGAATGTTCCTTTAAACACTTCACAGCATAATAACAACAAATGTTTCACATTAAAAAAAAAGAACTATTTGGTTTCCCAATCAGCTTAATGATATAACACACATACACCACACAGACAATAAGCACGAATAGAAATAATAATATTTATATCACAACAATAATACCTCAGGAGAGTCTGCAGGGGGACCCTTATCTAAAATGTTGAAAGCACTTGAGGCATCCAATACCAGACCAAAAGTTAGGCAATCTCCTTCACTAAGAGATGAGGGCTCATTAGAAACCTCCCACTATTGATATAAAAGTTGCATATTAGTTTGTAATAGAGCGAGAATAATTGAATGCAGTTTTAACTCTTCCTATCACAAATATAAACAGTGCGCAGGTAAAACGATCAGGGAGGAAAGTGGGGCCTTTCCTGTGACTATGGGTAGCATAACCATGGAGATTATGGCAGTGACCAGAGCATTTGGGTGGGAAGGCACACAGAAATGCATCTTGGGTGACTTTGAGTATGAAAAGCAAGGTACAAGTGCGTCTCGTTCACGAACAGTGGATTGAGGCCTTGAGAAAGGCGAGGTTGAAAATAGCTACATTTATTTTCATGCTGGGACATGTGGGTGTAAGAGGCAATAAAAGAGCAGATCAACTGGCAGGCCTCATGCGCAATTGTGGCACAGGGCGATCGATCAAGCCTCTGATGTTTTGAACTCCATAAGAGATAAAGCACGCGAGAGTGAGACTAGTGTGGATGATGTTACCTTTTCAATGGCCAGAATTAAAGATCAGGATTTGAAATTATGTGTTGCTAAAAGTGAACATTTTGGAGGGCGCAGAAGAATGATGGCCAACAAGCAGAGGTACTGTACTCTACTGGTACAGTATTGTCAGCAGAAGTGTAACGATGGATATGCCTAAACACTGAAATGTCTGCTAATTACCATTGACCTAGGTGGCACTTTTCATTACCAGCAATAATATCTTCCATTATTTGTTTTTCTATGGTTTATAAGTATATCTATTTATAACGCAGCCAAGTAAAGTGATGCTCAAAATACTCCTGAACAGAATAAAGCACAAGTCCAAAGAAGTAATTGCAGAAGAACAAGCTGGCTTCAGAGCAAACAGAAGCAATGTTGAACAAACATATAAAATCAGAATAATCATTGAAAAACATATTCAGCACCAGCATGAGCTAGACCTCAATTTCATTGATTTTACAACAGCATGTAACATGAGGAAGCTTGAGGAAGTTAATACATTTAAATATCTCGGATGTAGCACATGCAGCAATGGAGAATGCATAGCAGAATTAAAGATAAGGCTGGAGATGGATTTAGCTTCTATGTCAAGGATGAACTGAATTTGGAAAAGCAACATCAGTGTTAGTGTGAAAATAAAACTTTATAAATCGCAAGTGCTTTCTATTTTGTGTGATATGGTTGTGAGAACTGGACACTCACTGTGGACATGGAGAGCAGATTACTAGCTTTCAAATAGAAATGTTACAGATGAATTATATGAATCTCCCATAGAGAGCATAAAACAAATGTGTAAAAAATAAAACAGAGATGTATACAGGTCCACAAGAACTTTCAATAGTGAAATGATGAAAACTTGCATGGTTTGGACATGTATGTTGACATGTAAAAAACAATACTACAGGGAATTGTCAAAGGTGGAAAAAGCAGAGGAGGAAGGAGGACAAATAAAAGCATGGACAGACAATATCAGGAAATGGACAAGACAAGATTTTTCCTCACTCGCTAACGTCGTTGAAGATAGAAATCACTGGAAAACTCTGTAGATGGATTCAATGTATACCCCTTACAATCTTGATGGGTTACAGGAGTGTGGATAGATTAATATGGCCAAAAAAACCTCAGCTTTCATGTTATAATGTCTAATTTGACCTCTTTGAAATACAACTCAATGCATGTTTGTAAAATTATGTACCTTTAGGGTCTTAAGAAATACAATACAGTGACTTCATAAAATTAACAACTACAATGTTAATGTTTTATCCAACCAAAAAAACATGAGATTTGAGTCAGATAATAGGTAACAATTGTAGCACAACTGTAAACCCACAGGCAAAACTTGGAAACAAGGTAATGAAGTTTTACTAATCACTGGAAACAGAAATCTACATTTCAACCTAGAACTTTATTAAGAACACAATATAACAGTGTCCACTATCATATATCAGAATTAAAGTGGAATAAATGCTGGAAGAGTAGTAATTATCACCGGAAAAGTAAATGCTAGGATATAGAGGTAACAAAACAAACTGCTTGGTGACCACAACATAATATCTGCATTATAAACAGAACAGGATACCTACACACAGAAATGACAATTATTAATCCCAAAAATCCGTAGCATACCAAATTGGTGGTTATACTAGTTCTCAATTGCATATCAAATCTGATCACCCGAGAGCACAATTTAATGGTAGTCACCTTGAAGTGGTGAGCAACAGGAATTCTGGAATGATGATTGATACTGTACAGATGTTGAAATAATTGGTCTTCAAGCCTCTTATCTGTCTTCCCTTATGTGCGTCATGGCTCATAATGACTCGAGACAGAATGACGTGAGAAAAATGTGAACCAAGACATCTATGAAATTAATTCTTATCACATCTGTTAGCAACCAGGAGGCCACAGATCACTGCATGCATCTGAGAATCAAACAGAAAATGAGGAAGGCGTTGGAATAGGACACCACAGACAGCAGAATGTTGGAGATGGAAAGTAAGAACATGTTCATCCTGTCCATGGAGAAGTCCTATGAGTGTCTTGGCAGGAGAGGTCGCACACTCGAATGTCAGACCTGCGGACCCTGTTGTGTTTTATTTCAGAACGTATCATTTTATATCAACTCTGGCCACAGCAGATGCATAAACAATATTATTTGTTTCAATTCCGAGCAACTAACTCTTACGTCCTATGTGCAGTGGGTCATAGACAATACCAAATGAAACACTGTGAGACATACACTCAAGCATCTACAAAACTCTTGATCCAACAATGAGAACTTAAGGCTAAACACTATAATTCACATCATTAATAAAAATCACATTTTCAACCATTGAGTCGCAAGAGGACTACAGCACAAAATCTATCTACTTCTGTGACACTCTTGAGGTCAGCTTCGATAAGCGGTCCCCAAATATGGTCATAGCAATGGTCGCATACACTTGACAGCAGCTGTATGAGGAAAACGTATGAATATGACAATGGCATGCTAAATCTGGGAACTGTGCACGGATGAAAAAAAATAACCTTGACTGAAAATCTAACCCCCAACAACAGAAAGAGATTGTGATGCAAAGTAAATATTGCACTATACAGGATGAAATAGACATTCAGAGTATAACGTACCTTCTTACAATCAGTAAGCTTTGCTTGAAGCAAACATATTCTTTTGTCCAATGCTTTTGATAATTGCAATTCAATATGCTGAGAAATTAAAACATTTAGATGCCCTCCTAAGTCCATTTCCTTCTGGGACAAATCTGTCATCTTCTCCGATGCTGATACCAAGAGCTCTGGAGTCAAACATATGCTGAAACATAGTAATAACAGCACTGTTTCTGAAAGTCCACATAAGAACATTAACAATTCCAAGTAAGCTGTTATACTTCAACATCAACATGCATCATCAAAACTAATATTGTAGTACTCTATTAAATAAATATAATTTAACCTTCTGCTGCTACAGTTTTTAAAAAACCCCTTGAATTTTTAGGCGTACGAATATAACAAGGACATTTAAAAGATTTAATTAAATGCAATGGGTACCATTCCACAAAAATCTGAACATAGAAGAAGAATGGCTCTTCAAAACTATCAAAAAAATGCAAAGATATTTTGGACACACAAAGAGACACAATGGTTTAGAAAGATTAATCACAAAGAGAAAATTTCCAGAAAATAGAACAAGATGTAGAGCAAGACTACGATGAACATATGACATTGAAGACCTTCTGAATATGACATTGGAACAGCTTGCACAGAACAGAGAGGCTTGCAAGTGGCAGCGAGGAAGACATTCTGTAAAGGACATGTCACTTAGAGAGAAAGAGAGGGTACCATTAGAGAGTATACCAATTTAAATCATTCCGATACAATCTCCATTCATACATTGGGATCTCCATTCATACATTGGGTGATCATAACACTCACTGAAATATGTGGTCGAATTTGCGAGCAAATGATACACTGGTCATAAAGAGAATATCAAAACAGTTATGATGGCTGTAGTCCAAAGCATTGATGGCCAATTCAGCTTCATGTTTGACCTGAAGAAATAAAAAGGAATAGGTAATGAGAAATCAATACAATACTGGCTGATGCTATAGTAATTACTAAATGATGCTACAGAAAAATTTTAGGCATACTATGGACAGTTAAAAAGACAAATCAAGAAGTGTAAATAAACAATCATGATCAATAAACATCAAAGAGGGCACGCTCCTTAATAACATCCTAACAAGAAAGCTCTGTTTTTTTTGACCATATAAAGAGACATAACAGTATGGAAAGATTAATAGCTAAAGGCAAAGCAAACGAGAACGGGGGAATTGCGTGACCAAGTTGACTATGATGCAGTGATATATCAGATTGCCTAAACATGCCTCTAGCTGTGGTAGGTCAACTCACCCAGAAATGCAGAGTGTTCAGAGAATCTATAAGGAAGACCATGTTCTAGCAAGAATATGTCACATGAAGATGACTATCTGATATTGTGACATACCTCTCACAAACTCTAAGTAATCTCTGGTAGTATTAAAATATAAAATAATAAAAACAACTGTTGATGACTGCGATGTATACATACCCTGGCAAAGACAGATGGTGACAACATGTAGGCAATGTTGAAGTAACCGCTACGATCAATAAAGACACATTGGCCCACATCCCTAAATTCATCAACAGTGGGTTGTGTCTTGTCAAATTTGTCTTCAAACAGTGATGGTGGCTCCAATATCCAGTCTGCTCTTGCTGAAAGTTATTACAGATAGTTTAGATGCAGACTTGCTCTAGTTTTATCTCAATATTCACAGATCATATGCTCTATCATGAACAAATATTGATTGATTATAAATGTTATCTCCCTAGTGGAATACAATCCCATACTGAGACTAATGTATGAACCAAAACAGAAATAATGAAATAACGTATGAAAGACTGTGAGATCAATATTGATAATACATAAGAATATTGATAATGAATAAAACTGCAACAATATATCGTATACACTCAATCTAAAGCCTTTATTTTGAGAAATTTCAATGGAAAAAGGGGTGTGTGTGCTGACAGTTTATGAGCGGGTGAGCTTATTATTCTATAGTTGACAATTTGAATACTGCTCCCACTGAAGACGGATGTGTCAGGCCATAGGTACAAATAAAATGGATACACAATGCATTTCCATTCTCTGGAAATCTAGTAGGATCATAGTCCTGCTACAACGGAGATCCAGCGGGAGTTTGAGAATGAATGCTGAAGAAGAAGAATACTGCCAATTTTGACAGTGTACAGGATGCAGCCATACACGCATACTTTTTTTTGGCGGTAGTGATTTTTTGGAAGTATTTATGTTGAATAGTGTGCCATTGTTTTCTGAATGGTCAACATGTTAACTACCTGTGGCAGAAATTGAACCTAGCACTCTTGACAGTCACATATGAGATCCATACTACACCAGAGCCAAACCTACCAATATAGAAGATTTGTGCAAATGGGCACTCATTCGTAGTCCTGTATGATCTACTAAATTCATTTTCTAAATATATAAAGGTGTTTCTTATTTTCTTATTGCATGACATTCATATGAGAAGCAATATCAAATACATTGTTTATTCTTAGCTAATAATGGAGATAGAAAAACAATAAGATTTTTCACACCTCAAATATGGAATGGGTATAGTACAAGTAGATGACACCACATAGTTGAGTTATTTCCCTTTCGTAAATTTCATGTTTGTCATTTAATAATTTAAATATTTATTTATTTAGGGTTGAAGTTAGGTAAAAATGCAACTATCATAACCCTAAAATAAATTAATATTTAAATGATGAACATGAAATTTATGAAAGGGAAATAACTCGACTATGTGGTGTCATCTACTTGTACTGTACCATGGAATGTTCTGATTATTGGTACGAAATTGCACCGCTCAGTCAACAATTTGCCTCGCAGCTTTCAGTCAGCAAGGTAAGAGTGATTAAAACTAAAAACTGATTTTCACAAGTTTCTGTGTTCCTTCAGTCTCATAAACAAACAAAAGTGTCAATGGAAAACATTTCTTATGAATTTTTTTAGCATTTCAATGCAAATGGAGTGTTCAACTACGATACAGGTTACGAAACATGACTATCATTTTGAATCTGAGACAAATAGGCAGTCAATGGAGTGGCATCATCTGCAATCTCCATGAAGAGAGAGACATTAAAGACAACTTCAACAGGAAAGACCATGATCACTGTCTTTTGGAACAATGAAGGTATGATTCTTGTGGATGTGATGTCAATAGGAGACACAACTAAATTCGCTTACATTAAGACTTTTAACTCAAAAGATGGTTGTGTAGAGTTGGACCTCACAAGAATCCAGAATTGCTTTAATTTTATGACAATGCATTCCATACACGTCTGGCAATCATAAAAGTATGTTGGTCTGGACTCCCCATTCACCCTATAGCCTCTTGGTTTTCATCTTTTTGGTCCACTTAAAGATGCACTCCATGGGACAAGGTTTGAAGATGATGAGGGCATGATTAAAGCAATGAAGAAATGGGGACTTGATCAGGACAAAAACCTGGTACAGACAAGGATTACCTGCACTAGTTTTGCTCTGTCATATAACCACACAAGTGGGTGAGGATTATGTGTTGGAGTTACAGAGATGTTTACAGGACATATGTGTAAAGTGTGTACACATCATTACTTACACTTTGAATAAAAGTTCCCAAGAGAAATAATGTGGTGCATTTCTTTCTGACCTCTCATAATGAAATAAAATTACTAGCATATATTTACAAATGTTGCTAACAATAACAACATGAAAATGGAAAAGGTAAGAGGCAGAGAAAGACAAAGAAGAATGTGGATTGATGGATATATCAACGATCTGGGACATCATATTATTACTGCAAATCAAGCGACCAAACATATGCCATAGCATGAAAACAGAGTGTCACCCAATCCCGCAAATGCAGAGAAAAGACAATAGTTAACAACAATAATTGTGATCACTCTATGATCAAATGTAGTACTTTATCTTGCAACTATTAGTTCTAGCACTTACATAAGTTAATCAGAGTGGTCCTGAGAACTTGATAACCATTCATTATCTTATTCAACTTTTTTGTAATCAACAGATGCACAACATAAGCAGTCAAGAGATAACTTGTAAAAGCTCCCATGCCCTTAAAATAAGACAAATGGTAAAAGACTATTATTACATATTGCAATGTATCAATGCTATAATGAATTAATCAACAAATCTGTAAAATGAACTCAATCTACAAAGCAGTTACAATGAATTATTACTTTAAGTGGCAATATTAATGACTAGCGGATACAGTCAAGGGGAGATCAGAGCACCTATAGACATGTGAGTAATGATGATTTGATGAATAACTACTATTATTGAGACATGTCAGTTCGGAAAAACAGATTCTTGAAAATTACAAGATGCTGAACATCTGCTAAAACCCCACTTTCAAACCATGAAAATATTTATTTATAGATTATCTTTAACTACAAGTAGACATCTGTCTGTCTTTCCAGACAATAGTATTATTGTGGTGCCGTAGGAAATATAAATGAACTAGTCCATGGTGATGGTGGATGTGGCTAGCAAGAGAAATCTGAGCCACAGAATCTTCCACATTTCACAGTATGTACAAAGAATCTCAGGGTCACTTGTGTCTTAAATGTACTGCCCTTGAACTATCTAGTATCTTTCTCTTCTGTTTTTATACTATTCCTGATATTTCCTCAGCATGTAAAACAATCCATGGCATCTTTAACTACATGATGTGGAATATTAATGAATGTAACAAAATAATTAATGGGAATAACACTCCCAATTTTTACCAAGCCATTCTGTTCATATAAGTCCAAATATTACCTGTAACAGCCCTCTCTGACGCAGCCAGACCTTGAGAAGCATAATTCCATGACTCATGCCTTCAGACCCTTTCAGCATTTTCTCAAGAAAGTGGTAGTTAGCTGTCATACACAAATCATGTAGAATGCTTAAGTTGTAATATGGTGTGGCAGGCAGGGATGAAAGATCTACAAAAAATAAATTGTAATAACCATGTTGATTTTTTCTTAGAGGACATAAATTACACATGAAAATATAGAACATGATGTAAACAACTAAGTTCAAATATTATGGCTTCAAAAGTGTGAAGTATTTCTACAATAAATCTGAAAGTTATAAGCTTTCTTTAATTTGCAGTTTATTTTTAATTCAAGACTGTAAAGCATAATAAGTGGTACATTTGAACCTTCTTCTTCTGCGCTCATTCTCAAACTCCTGCAGATTAGCAGGATGTAGTCCAGAGAACGGAATGCATTGTGTCATGGTTTACAGCATTGATGCGATATCTGCGTCTTTCGACCTGACACATCCGACTTCAGCATGGCTTTGGGTCACTGACCCTATCCCATAACCTCCGTAGTCACCTTTTACGACATGCAGTAAAAAGTGTTGCTATTCTTTGCTTTCCTTTCAGGCCCTGGCAACACACAGGCGTTGAACCTTCAAAATCAATTAATCATATGTGAAAATTAAGTAGGTCTGAATGAGGAGAATCTTGAACAAATAAATAAGTTTATTACATCCTATCAACCCATCAGCGTTGTAGAGGTACCATGTTTAGCAAATGATCCATAGCAGCAAATGAAGAAGAGACACAATAATAGAAATAAATTTTAGTCAATTTTGAAATAAAACTACAACACAATGAACAATTGTATCAAGGTTATACATGAGAAAATCGTACCATGTTCCTCATTTTCTGCACTATCTCCTGTCTTGTCAAAGAACCATGTGGGACGAATATTATTCTTGGAAACATGAAAACGAGACAGTTTAAATGTATCTTTCTCTGGAACCGCATGCAAACAGAACTGAACACTTTTAGAATCATGACCTTTAGAGGAAATAAAAGTAGAACTCATGAAGTACAAATATTACACATTTTTATATATTTAAAAAAATACTTCAGCCAATTGTGTGAGGGTGACAATCATGGATCTTCATAAATCTCTGGAGTACTTCTTCAGCATTCATCATCAAACTCCTGCAGATTAGTAGGATATAGTTCTGAGAAAAGAAAACATTGTATCTTGGTTTATAGCGTTGCTGTAATCACCACATATTTTGGCTAACACATCAAACTTCAGCATGAGTTATGTGTCACTTAGACCCTATATGGAATGGGGCAGCTAACCTCATTAGTCTCTTCTTATGACATGCACGGAAGGTAAACAGTGCTGTTATTATTTGCTCCACGGAAACACATAGGTGTCCAGAGTACTAACTAACAATTCTGATATTCATATTTTTCTACGCCATGCTGTGACTGACTGGAATTTTCTACCATTTTTTTTGTCTCTTTCCTCTCGATGATCTTTCGTTTGCAACAAGAGACAGAAACCTCAGAAAAATAAACTTTCTCTATACAATCTATACCTTCTTCATACACTATCAGACATCAGTTTGAATGGTTAAAAAAGTAGTACTTAACTTGAGATTAATGAAATTCCAGCAAACTCATTCACATCTGTGTCAATTGTACTTTACCGCTGCAGCCTTCATGTACATATTCCAGCAGAATATTGAGATATCTGAAGATTTTATCTACTTTATGTGACGGTGGAAAAGTTTGCTATTTCTCATTAAAAAAACTTTTCCTTGTGAAATTTTTCCTGAGGTATGCATTTGATAGTTAGGGAACAGCTATAAAGTCACATGCAAAAAAACATGCTTAATAAAAGCATTACTTGAGGAACTCCTTTTGGCAATCAGTGCTAGATTATATGTTAAATTGTGTGTGCTGCACTCATATGAGACCACACAGCTTAGATGCAGCACTGGCTACACGATAACATCAGGTGGCACATGTAGAAGAGTTAGAAGATAAACCAGCACAACCAGATACATAGATGCTTGTTCTGTGCAGTTCCTTGACAGAAACGGAACAACTATAGGCTGTGCAGAAAATAATGATATCAGTTCTAAGAAATTCTATATGATCTTGAGTACAAACAACATAAACAAACATTCTGACTAGATATGACAGACCTTTCATTTTAATCAGTAGTATAGGCTTGTGAGGGTTTCCCATGTAGTAACTGAATTTCATGTCTTCTATATTTTTCTTCTTGCGCAACTGACAAGCAATGTGTGCAAGATACAGTGCTCTCTTTCGTGTGTAACGCTGATTCAAGTAGTCTTTAGGGTTGAAGCTTTCCTGACAAAAATATTGAATGGTATTAATAAATAAAAGAACTGCAATTTTGTATCAAAATATTTTGTTACATTCATAATTACAACTGATACAATATTAGAACCAATGCAGTATTTTACCACCAGCGTGTTAACTGAATTCATGCGTAACTGTCGAAATATATTTAACTGTACTTTTTCTTGTTACAACACTTGACCCAATAGGACCAAAATGTAGGCTGAAGCCAGATGAAAAGGTGCAGATACTGCATTAAGCAGTAAACCATGACACAATGCACTGTGTTCTCCAGACTACACCCTGATGATCTGCAGGAGTTTAGGAACGAAAACAGAAGATGTATTATGTGATGGTTCCAGTATAACTATTTAGCTGTTTTATTTATTTTTTGAGCAATTTTAACATAAGTATGTTTTGTTGATAGTTTACAGGAAGCATAATAGCAGTCCCCCATAGAATAATCACTTCGTAAGGCGCTTGCCTGGCATATGGATGATGTGACCAGTCCAGCGGAGTTGGGACCTAGTCAGCAGGTACGGATTTGCATACATACTAGATTTGTCTAGTTTGCATACTGGACTTTTGAAGGATTTCCATGTCTGGTACTCGACCCTGCCAACGTACTCTCATGAGATTTCTTAGGCACAGAGGGCGGAACGAGTTACGCTGTCGAGTGTGTCTTGCATAGACAGTCCAGGATGACGCAGCATAAAGCAGTGATGGTAGAACCACTGCGTCGTAGACATCCAACACTAGCTGTCAAACTGAGATCACACCGGATCCAGACATTGGCACAAAGGCTCCCGAATGCTCCACTGGCATGAACAATACGCAGAGTAACATCCTCGCCAATTATCGCAGTTTGCGATAGGGTGCTGCAGAGATAAACTTATTGGCAGTATTGAGTTTTTGTTCCTTTACTATGATTACTGGTTCTATGCAGGGAAAACCTGGTGCTGGTTGATACATTACTAATGTCTTTGCAGTGCTGAAGGTGAGACCGAATGCATTACAGGCCAAAGAAAAGAGGTTCATGCTATCTTGTATGTCTTTCTGACTGGTAGTGTTTTGTGCACAATCATAGGCGAACAAGAGGCTGTGAACAATATTCGTCTTAGTTTTGGTCCTCAATCAAAGAAAACATGCACATGTCTCTAGCAATGCAGGCTTGCTTGCCCGGGACAGAGGGGCGTTCAGAGTATCCATGATGAAGACAACGGAAAGAATATGTCACGTAATATTGATATATGCAAATTAGCTGGTGTCTACATAACCTCACATACCTTTGGTATTTCCAACATTACATCTGCCAGGACATCCGGTTTGACCACAGTGTCTAAAGCACAACTGCCAATCAGTTGGCAATTGGATGGAGGAAGAAACTGGAACATTCCTTTCACATGAGTGGGTCTTTCCACCAAGGGTACTTTAATTGTCTTTGATTCCAACCACTTCTTGTCAGTGATCTGTAGAAATGTAACATGCTTACACTTACTAGCAAATAATTATGTATGTATGTTGAATAGTAATTAATCATAATTAGCTGACATACACAAATCATTAAGAATGCTTAAGTATGTAATGTGTGCCAGGAGGCAGGTATGAAAGATTCATGTATGAATTTTTTTTTTTTAAATCGAGTTTCAGAATTGCAAAACTTGGTAGAAACATCAATCATGTGTATTGTTCACCACAAAACTGATACTTAACCCTATGTATTTTTTTCAATATAAAAAAAAAATTGTACACACAGTAGCCTAGTTGATAGTGAACTTGCTTTCTATCCCTGGGTTACAGTGTGCCAGGTTCGAAGCCACGCCCGGACAAAAAAAACAACACATGGGTTGTGATTTCTAGCTTGACACGACCACTACTCCAGGCGACTCAGCTGTAAATGAGTACCTGGCGCATGAGTTAGGGGAGGTAAAGACAGCAAGGAAGGGAACTGGTCACCCCACCTAATAGTTGCTGCGGCTTAGTACATGAAGAGTTATCTTCATCCCCGACGGCAGGTTGCTGCCATGGGACATACTCTTACCTTTTTTACACATTAGACAATATAAATTACAGATGTTACATTGGAATATGACTTAAATAAATATGTTCAAATAGCATAGCTTGAAAGTGTGAAATATTTCTACAATAAAATATGAAAGTATTAAACTTTAATTTGCAGCTATATTTTAATTCAAGAAAGTATGGTATTAAATAGTACATTTCAACCATCAAATCCAATTAAAAATAATAACAATGACTTTTTTTTTACTTTCTCTAACATGTCTATGTTTTTCTTGTCACTTTTAATGCGCCGTTTTTAAATATGCAAACCGTTTTCTCTATCAGGTCGCGATTTCTAGAAATACACAATTGAATTTTTTAAACAATACCTGTAGTATTACAACATCACTCATAACAGAAGAACAGTTATGTAGGCTTGAATTTCATTGCAGTCGAGTCAGTGAATGACGTGGTACATCGCAATGAAGCATCCAGCAGTAATCGGCAAGCATGGTCACACTCCACTGTCCTTGACTCAATCAGGGCAATATCTTGATAGTTCTCCATGTTCATAATTGACTTTGTCAAGGTTGTCAGGGAAACGGTCAAGATGCGAATCGAGCATATGGACTTTGAGGGGCACGTTACAACCCATAATTTTGTATGTATCTATACACTGTTTGACAATAAGCACATAGTTGACTGATTTATGATTTCTCAGAAAGTTAATGACAATAGATTTGAACCCATCCATGTGCGAAATTCACAACCATGTAACAAGTTCTCAAACTGTTTGTCTACAATAATGTTCCTACCCTGAGGTCCTACAATGATACCTTCCTTTATCGTTGCATTGCTAACTTGAAACTTTTCTCGAAGATAAGTGAATGCTTTGCTCGTTTTATAAAATGTACGAGTAAATTTACTCCACCATGGCAATCAGATTTATTTATAGCTCTCCATGTCAAAATCTTAGACCCTCCAAAAAATTCACATTTTTATACAATGTTGATATAAAGGTGTGTAACTGAAAATAGCTTTGATATGACAAACCTTATGTACTTTTCCAGATGGTAAACCTTTCAAAGTGCTTGAAAGGGACTCAAATGCTTTCTCTAGTCGAGTTTTCAATTTTAGCTTGACTGAAACTTCTTTCAACAGCTCAGACATCTTAACAAAGGACAGAACATAAAATATAAGAAACTATACAAAGATAAACATTATGTCTCTTCTGCATTTTTACAAGCATGTTACTATTTGAAATTTGTTAGCATTTCAGACTATATCTAACATACCAAAAACTGATTTAAGATCATTGATATCTGATGAATACACAGTAATTGGAAAAATATCTTACTTTTCTTCATACTTAATTATAGTATAATCCATAAACACATTTGGCACAACAAATCTTCCATTTTAAACATGCATGAGCACGCAAACATGCACACGGAAAATAATTCCCCATCATCATTAGACTAAAAAACACCATTATAGCATGATTTTCAAAAAGTGCGTGGGAAAATAAATTGACAAAACACACCAAAAACTAAGTCTATCATTCCTGAGTTCTTTGCACCTTACTGTATGGCAGCAAGACTATGGTATTTCAGAAACATCCTCAAAATCAGCAGACGAGATCTTGTCCCAAACACAGCAAGATTATACATTAAGCTAAAAAATAAACTCTCATCTAATTCAATGTCATTTTAAATTGATGATACATATCCAAAGGAGGAGGAAGAGTAGTTGGTACATTGGAAAATTGTATATGGACGGCTGGTACCAAAAAAGTTGTCATTCGTTAACTCACTTGGAAAGATGGATAAAAAGGAACTATCACACCATGCAACATTGTATTAAACGACTGGCAAACATAGACCTAAAAACATATAACTCACTATCACCAATAAGAAGAGAGATCAGCTTGCAAAAAAAAAAAAAAAGCAAAACATAGCACAGAGCAGCTAAAACTCATTTCATCTACACCACACAATTCTATTATAGACTGTTACTGATTGGTCTTTACAATCACTGTTCAACCTATGACCAACATTCTACATGTTTACAAAGACAGAGTTGGCAATACATGATTAGGCAAGCTCATAAAGATATATCTTTTTATACAAATAAATTTATCTAAGTTTATGTCTTTAAGATACCTTACCTGCAACCGGAAGAGACTAGAATGGAACAATGCTTCTGTCTCTTTTAATCTTGCAATTTCTTGACTGCTGAAGTCATGGCCATCATGTTTTGGTTTTTTCACTACATTTGATGTATCACTGGTTTTTCCTTTATCTTCCACCTGCGTTGTGGCATCTGATGGTTCCTACCCAAGATAAAAAATTTACAAATTGTGTTACAGTTAGGACCTAAGGTTCATCTAATCAATTCTACTTAATCATTGAATAACATGTAAGTTAAATATAAGTTTTTGTTTGTCTACCACTTAATAGGTTGTGTTGTTATTTTATTTATGCCAATGCTCAGGCACATTTGACTTTGGCACCTAATACAATTTTTGTTTTTATCCCTTCCACTGAATGTGCATGTCTGTAACTACAGGATAGTATAGTTGACCAGCCATACAAGAGAACTAGTTCCCGTACCTACTCGCTGCTCATCACGCTCAAAGTTAAACATGGTTGCTTGACCTAATGTTGCAGTATCATCACAGCTACAGGACTTTATTTATCAACAATTATATCATCTATACCTAAACATTAGACAAACTGACAGTCAACAAGAACATCTCTGGCAGTGGTGAAACGTCACAATATTGTGTAGTTTGACTGTGATGAGGCATTGTTCCCTTCTAAACTTATCTTGAAGTTGAGGGTGAAAGAGAAAAGGAATAATAAATTTTGGATTGATAATATTAAAATTAAAGACTGAATAGAATTACAATTCACACTTAAACAAAGAACTATAAACAGAGATGAATGTCTGGATTTGAATGTTGTTGTTTCTATAGTTAGTTAATTATTCCTTTAGGGCAAGTTTGGTTTGACGTAAAGTTTCCTTTGGTCTTCCTTGTTTTCTCTTGCCCTTTGGTGACTACATCAAAGCTTGACAGGGAAGTCTTTTGGTGTCTAGAAATTGAACTCAGTGATTGTCGGGATGTGACATTCATGGCAGCCATTAATTTCATTGGTGTTACACGGAAATCAGTGACGTTGACTAGTTAAAATGTAAACAGTGTGCTATTTATAGCACAGTGAAGAATCAGGTAAATTTCACGTTCAAGTAACCGCTGTGCTAATAATAGCGCAATGTTTATATTCCGGACCATCCAACGTCCAAACGCACTGCCAATGAAATTAATGGATGCCATGACGTCACACAGCGTAAGCAAAAAGGAGAGTTTTTGCGCGAGAAGTGGCTTTGTGAATGGCAGATCCATCAATTTCATTCACTTTGCGCGGCATACAGCTAACTCCATAGTCAGCTAGTTCAAAATATAAACATTGTTAATTAGATTAAATATGTACTTCATTCATCTTGGTTTGGCTCATCTAAACCCATGCTTTATTTCACACAAGAACCCCAAGAAAATATCTGCCAGACTTCTGACAAATCTGTTGTAACCATTGAATCCGTCAATTCTGCTACCAATTTTATATATTTGCCACCTGACGGACACACATAATAGTTATATATCAATGCAGCAATCCAAATATGCAATTATTTCACTACTATGTAAATTTATGAAATATGTCAGATCGTAACTCGTCATTTTAACTGTCCGATGCGCACTACAGTATTTGGCGCATCTTGCTTTCCGGCGTCAACTGCGAAGTTTGACCTAGTTTTGAAGTATTCCCCAAAGTTAACTTGCGTTGATCTGCAGTTCGCGAGAGATGGTGACGACGCGGTTCTCGCGAAATTGTTTGACGCGTTTTGGGTTTGGTGGATCTGAGGTATTTAAAATGATGAAAAATGAGGGGGGGGGGGGGAAGAAACATGGTTACTATTTTTACAATAATGTATATATAATTTATTAGAAAGTTTTATATTTATTATTGGGAGAGGGGTGGTATAAGAATAATTTTAAAAACGGGGAGGTGGTGGTTTAAATAATAATAGGAAAAGGAGGGGGGTTACATCTGGATGTTGATGGAGGGGGGGGGGGGTTGAGGGGGTCTCCCCCTCATTACATCTGGATGTTGAGGGAAAGGGGGGTCTCCCCCCTCATTACATCTGGATGTTTAGGGAAGGGGGGGGGGGGGTTGAGGGGGTCTCCCCCTCATTACATTTGAACTTTTTAAAATAGGGGCCTGGGGTGTTTGAAATTTGAAAAATATTTAGGTCTACGGCGAGAGTAGAGTTGCCATTTTGATGCTTTTAGCTCTACATTTGATGCTTTCTGATGCGTATTATGGACGTTTCTGGTGCTTTTATGATGAAATGAGATGGCAACACTGTTCTTGGCGTGATCGGAAACCAATTTAAATCCGCGCATTTCTACAGTAGAGCTTGTGATTTGTGCTGTGTAATATTTGTATTATAAATAATGCATGGTTTACGGAGAGTTTATCCACAGTGAATAAGGTAAGTGCTTCATTTTACTCATTTCACACTGTTTGTATTAGGTGATTTCCATGGATTTCCACTAGTAAAACCACTGGTCAAATCTATCAAATATTTTTGTAAAATGTCCGCAGCGCATAGTCGCTTCACGTCACTGCGTGCGGCATATCATTGGCAGACAGTTTTTTCTAGCGGAACTCCGTGACCTCGCCTACTTAATAATGTAAACAGTGTGCTATTTATAGACGCCAGACAGCAAGATCTACCCAGTATTTTACTAATGAACGTGTGGGCTATTTTCTAAAAGGCTTCCATTTTTTCTTCAAATTTTTATAGAAATGAATTATTTGGCTAAATGTAATATAAGGGGGTGGGGCTTCGCCCTTTAACCCCCCCTTTTTTCTCACCTAACCACCATCTTACCATACTTTTACCGTCAAACACTTCACCTCGAGATCACATTCCACGACAGACTTCTGCCAAAGGTTAGGAAACCCGCGAATCCAGGCCAAAGGTCACAACAGTTACTAGAATGTCGAATGCGCCAAGAATCAAAAGCAACTTTCACCAAATTCATTTTATGATACAACAATCATATCATTATATTAGTGATTAGCCTAATCATTAGGCCTACTTGAACACTAACTTGACTAGTCTCAAAGGGGAATCAATTCACATATCTCGTAGATTAGGGGGGGGGCAGCTCTCTCAAAACAGCCTTCTCCCGTAGGAAATTAAAACATGGTAGCCATAGCGTAGGACTATTAAATGATTTAGTACTAGGGAGTAATCCCAAAAGTGGGTACCACCCGTGCATTTTTTTCCAAAACGAAACGGAAAAGTCACAAAAAACGTGGGAATTGTCCACAAACTTTCCATATTAAAGGGGAAATTACAAATTACTAGACAAATTACTCAGATGGCTGCCATATTTAACTTGTACTTACATTTTCAGCTAATTTCCGCTTCATTATGTCAAATAAGTTTGTATACTCCTGTCTGAAGAACAACACATGGATGTTACACTACACATGTGGTAAACTTCCGGTTAGAGTCCCCTCTGGGTTATCATTCTAAATTAATTCCAGCTTTGTATTTTCCTAATACTAAATATCAGCATTTGCGACATTCACGTTGCAAAATATTACCTTCCTAACTACTATGCAGAATGGAGTGTTTTCCCCGATCAGTTTGCATAAATAGGGAATATCTTAGATACTTTAATTATTATTAATAAAATACTTTTTTTCGTTTTGGAATTCGTAATTTGTCCGGACAACTTTTGAATTACTCGCGGGAAATGTGTTATAGAAAATAAATAGTGAGTTCATTGTTTATTGTTATAAATCGTGCACAATTATAATCATATATGCCTATATCATTTTATTATATTATTATTATATATTAATAACAATTCTTGGCCCAATTCTTTTTAACTTGTATATGGAATAGTAATTACTAAACAATATAATTTAATTATTATAAAATATAGTTATAGTAGCTAGAGGAGAGTTGCAGTTGTCACAACTGTTGTCTGTAGTAGTGGTCCATACACTTAGTAAGCTAGGCCTAACGAATAGTACGAAATAAAATAATTTGATTTTTAAAAAGTCAAATACACGTAGTCTTGACTACAGGTGCAGTGTACAATTATTATCAATTAGGTCTAGTACAGTCAATACAATGATTCATAATTGTAGTCGTGGTTCAGTAAAACTAAAGAATAAGTCTTCACTGTGCTATAAATAGCACACTGAATACAATTTTAACCAACCGACATCACAGATTTCCATAAAACTTATGTGTATGCGCAACACCTTCGCATGCTGTCAGCTACTAACACAAGACACATTCATCAGAGACGAGATTTTACAATTTTTTTCTTTTCTAATGATTTGTACTAATCGATGTCTGTCTACTGAGGTTGCTAGCTACTGAGAAAGACTGTAGCTACTGAGAAGGACTGTACGCTTGTTACAAACACGAGGAGTGCTACAACAGGACAAGATGTGCTGTCAGGGTCATCCAATGATCTTATTGTACAACAAGGATGGACAGATTCAATGGTATTGCAGTGAAAGGCAACACTGCCAGCACATCAATGCAAAGGTCAGCACGTGCTTGCAATGTACAACCGTGTCATTTGTAAAAAGATGCTGTATCATTTATGGATGGGCGTTCGTGATGACATCTGCCGACTGGTGCGTTCGTGAACTACAGTTTAGCAAGACAACAGTTGTTGAATAAAACGCATATTTGCGTGAAGTTTGCGTCCACCGCGTGACACAGCTGCTGTGAAGGCGCATTGAAGAAGAAGGAATGATTGTCGAGGTAGACGAAAGCCTATTTACCAAAAGAGAGGCAAAGTGTTGCCTCAACAATGGATATTTGGAGGCCTATGTCGTGAGAAGAATGACAATTTTTTGGTGCAAGTGGAAGATAGAAGTTTTGCTACTTTAATGAAGGCGATTCTTGAAAATATTGAGCCTGGATATATTCCGACTGTTGGAAAGGATATAAAACTACAGAGATTGGGAGAGCAGGCTTCAGCTATCTAGCAGTGAACCACAGATACAACTTTATGGATCAATTGACTGGGTCCCATACAGAAACAGTGAAGCGAATTTGGGGAAGTGCGAAATGGCAAAATAAGAAACATTGCGAAACAGCACAGCATCACTTAAACAGCTACCTAGCAGAGTTCATGTGGCGATCTAGGCTCCAGAACAATCCTAGGCTTGCTTCATGAACTTCATCGGCAGTTTCAACCCTGCTATTCAATTTACATTTAACATCTTTACTACCTCTGTCAACTTCCTTGACATCATTGTCACCATTCATCCCCCTTAACTCAATACATCTGTTTACTATAAAC
The DNA here is from genome assembly GCA_034231615.1 of Meghimatium bilineatum. Taxonomy (NCBI): domain Eukaryota; kingdom Metazoa; phylum Mollusca; class Gastropoda; order Stylommatophora; family Philomycidae; genus Meghimatium; species Meghimatium bilineatum. The sequence goes on from CM067298.1 coordinate 105,394,473, forward strand.
CTACTGTGCACATGGTTTTCTGCTCTACACTTCTCATCCTCCCATTTGTTGCAATTCTCTGCCGTACTCCCAGCTTCTTTGCCTTTGTCGCTTATGTAGCGATTACGACGATTTTCTCGACAAGTCCTCTGAGATGATTGAGTTTTTCCGTAGACACTCGTTCCCTGACAGCATTCTTTCATCCGTGTGCACCAGTTTTCTCGCCTTGATACCTTGACTGACTCGTGGTTCTTCCTCCTCCTCTGATAGGGTTAAACTTATTCTTTCCTTTCATTCCCATAACTCTTCTGTCCGACGCATCATGCATAAACATTATTCCCTTCTCCAGTCTGATCATTACACCTGTGCTGCTTTCCAGCTGGTGGCCTATAGAAGCAACAAAAATCTGAAGGACATCTTGAGTATAGAGAGAGGAAAAATTATCCCAGAATGTGACACAAAAGTATAGTCTAAATTTAAGACCATAAACAAATATCTAAAAATAAGACGGATCCTAAAATAAACTAGATTTTGAAAATGTGTCTACACAGGTTTCCATAGAATAAGTTGTTGGTAAAACATGGAAGACATAATATTTTGTTTTTTGTAGAACACAAATTGTACAATGTAAACTATTCAAGAAATGTCAGGTTTATAAATATAAAGAACTACATTTAATAAATTGAGACACTAAACAAATCTAATACGCATAACACTGGTAAATAGAAAGATTATTAGAAAAATACATTTCATAAATTGAGGCACTAAACACAATGAATCACTGTAACATTGCACATAGAAAGATACAAATGATCAAATTTTCTATAACTAGTAGCAGAACTGATATATAAAACAATGATGTATACATTTTAAGAGTACCCACACCTTTATATGTGTATTCTGGTCATATCAAGATAGATGGAGAGCTCTTGAAAGAAGACAAACAACAATGACGACAAAACTCGGAGTTACTTTTGAGGAGGAAGTTAGCTATCCTGAGAAAACTAAGTGGAACCACATGGGGAGCCAGTGGAAATATACTCAGTAAAGTTTACCAGCAAGGCATAAGACCACACCTGGAATATGGTTCAGCTGCGTGGTGTCCTGCATCAAACACCACATTACAAGATCTAGATAAAGTGCAAAATCAGGCACTTAGAATAATGTTGGGAGCAATGAAATCAACACCCATAGCAGAGATGCAGAAAATGGGAAGAATGCAAACACTTGGCGAACGCAGAGACACAAAAGTACTAATTCAAGCAGAAAAGTTTCAGTGTATGCCAAGTCATCCAATGAAGGAAAGATTCCAAAATCTAGCAATGGGGTGACTGAAAAGGAGCAGCTTTATCCATCAAGCTAAACGACTCCGTAGACTACTTACAGACCTACATGAAGTTGACAGCCCCTTAAGGCCTGTACCAGAACAAACCCCGTGGAGTGAAAGACATGGAATGCCAATATACATTCAGACCCATGTGAAAGGAATACTAAGCGAGGATGAACAGAACAGTGTGCAGCGAATGACAGTCACCCTCAGTTTCCTGGATGAGGAATATCCACAAGATATATGGGTCAGAGTGTACACAGATGGGTCAGCACAGAATGCTGTGAGGAATGAAGGTGCAGGTGTATATATAGAATATCCACACAAGCCTAGAGATACAATCAGAACACCGACGGGAAAATTCTGCAATAATTATGATGCAGAAATCCAGGCAATTAGTGTGGCAGCTAAAAAACTGCTGAACTCCAACTCTGGCCTACAGCCTGTGGTATTCCTGACAAATGCAAGGTCAGTGCTTCAAACTCTCCAGTCTGGAAAACTAACAGACTTGAAAAAACTACTTAGCGAATTGTCTTACCAGTATAGGGTAACCATGCAGTGGATACCCTCTCACTGTGGAATACCAGGAAATGAAAAAGCAGACCAACTGGCTAAGGAAGGTGCTGCCGAAGACCAACCAGATATACCAATCACCACCTACCATCAGAAAAAACAGATGATCAAGTCAATAAGAAAGCCACAAACGCCAACACAAGATGACTATCACATTATGAACAGATCAGAGCAAGTTATAATTCTACGTCTCAGAACAGGACACAACCGACTCCGCAGTCACATGTATACAAAGTTCAAGATTGGCAACACGGCCATGTGGACAGGCATCACAGAGTGCCAAACATATACTTCAAGAGTGTTCTGAGCATGAAACGCTGAGGCATACATATTGGCCAGAGGAAACAACACTGGAATCAAAGCTCTATGGGACACTGTATGAACTACAAAAGACAGTGAGTTTTATTAAGGAGACAGAATTACAGATATAGACATGTTTCAAGTGAACGAAAGAAGAAGAAGATATGTGTATTCATGAAACTAAGCGAGACACAACACTTTTAACTATGGAAACCCATGTACACACATTTTCAAAATTTTGTATTTAGGATCCCAAACCTATTTCATGCTTTCATGACATATCCTTATTTTCCTGTTGATATTAATCTGTTTTTATAATGTGATTTTACAGACTTGTATTCTGGAGTTCAGTATCCAATCTAGAGACATGGCTGACATGGAGGGTCTTCTTTCTACTACATCAGCTGATGATGAGGAAGAAGCAATGACAGCCTCAGAAGTTCTTCAAAAATTGGAAGATGTGAGTTGTTTCTTCAGTGTGTTGGTTCTTTATGGATTCTTTAAGGAACATAATATCACCACAACAGGTGACCTTGCAAAAGTTTTTCACTTAAGTGTTGCATTTGTTCTTGTAGTTGTAATTTCTATCTCAGGAAACATATTCATTCCAGGATCCTGCCTACTGTGAGAACCACAGAAGTAAATAATGTGACATTAGTTTTGGGAGAGTCCTATAATGTAAAAAAAATTGGTAGCATATCCTTTACAGGACTTAGCTATCAAGCCAGCATTTGTTGACTGTGGTGATTTTCTAGGCAATATAAATACATTCAGTAGTTTGCCATTGCTTTCTGAATGGTCTGGATGCACAATTGTCTTGGTGGGGATTGAACTCGGTATCTTGGCCGCCACAGACGCGCTCTGTACCACTTCGTCACAGAGCCGGACTCTATCATATAGGTCATAGAATATAATGTAAATGGGGTTTTCTATAGCGTACAGATGCCTGTCTATTGGTGTGTTGGTTTCATTAGTTTTAAAGTGGGTGTGTGGTTGATTGTGCTAAATCACAGATATCAATTCTAGTTTAGTTAGTGGACACTATTAAGGGTGGGTCTGTTTTTGTGGTGTGTTTCAGAGAGATTTACTAGATTTTTGGATTAGGATTAGCCTGTATTAGTTGTAGAATTAGCTACTATTAGGATTAGAGAATAAGCAGTTAGGTTAGGATTATGCTATATTACATTCTGAATTAGCTATTTTAATGGTGAATAAGTTGTTGATAATTAGTTATTTATAGATATATTTCTTTCACAATGACACATCTTTTTAAAGTGCAAAAAAATGATATTGTATTCTTGGCAGGTGAAATCAAACTTTAGAGTGTGTGTGCGTGCAATCATGCTATATTTAGAATAGGGGAGATGTGATGTAGTCACAGTCTTTCCAGAATGTGACCTTCTGAACTCCTGACAATTCTTGGTGAGTTGATCTGCTGCAGCCAAGGGCATGTTTAAACAATCTGAGATGCCTCATTGTCTGGGGTGGTCTTTACCTCTGCTACCAGCAACCATATTTTTCATTATTAATTTTTACATGCTGTTATATCTATGTGACCAAAAATTATCTCAGCTTTCTTATAATTTTGTTTAAGAATCAACCTTCTTCAATGTTTAATGTTCTTATCACTTCTTTATTAGTCTGTAGCACTGTCCGTGATCATCTCAAAACCCTTCTGTAGCATCTCATTTCAAAGGCAGTAATTTCTATACAGCAGTTAGATTTATATGAGTCTTATTATATTTCTTGCTTTGTTTTTTTATCATCATAATTACACATCAGCCAATAGCTATCTCTTACTGTGATTTATTTCTTACACAAAAACTTAGCAGTGTATAATAATACTGGAGCATCACACCAGTGATTTTTGCATCAACTATAGTCACTTGACACACATATAAGATCACAGTAGCTGTTTTCTTTGTTTCCTAATATCAGAATCAGAACCTATATATACACAACACATTTGATTACTTGTCTAAAGAACTCTTTCTCTGGTGTAGCTAGATTTATAGAATTTTCTGTCTCTTCGATCTTCTTCCATTTATTTTACCATTTGTCATATCCTCTTTTATAGTAAGATACCCAAAAAATCCTTTATATCTCTTTGATATTGTTATTATCTGTGTTAATCTCTTTCATTTCTTCATTATTGGTCGATAACTATGATTCTGCCCATATATATATATATATATATATATATAGCGCTCATGTGACATTCTTTCCGGAACATGATTTTCCTTATGGATTTTCTCTGAACCTCTGTGATTCTGGGTGAGTTGACCTGCCTCAGCTAGAAAGATGTTTAAGCAATTTGATGTATCACTGCATCATCATCATCTTGGACTGCTGCTAAAATATGGTGTAGAAAATGAATGTGTTTTCTTGTGTGCTATTCGATAAATGGATTTCCCCCTGAAAGCAACGGTAAACTACAGGAGTAATGTGATTAGTAATTTTATTTTTTACATATTAGTAATTTTATTTTATATATATATATATATATATATATATATATATATATATATATATATATATATATATATATATATATATATATATATATATATACACTGGCGTAGTGGTTAAGTCATTTGTTTTTCCCACTGAAGGCGTCTTGTTTATGAAATTGATTTTTATATCTCAAGGGATTACTGTATATTTCAGAATTTAAGCTAATCCGTTTATAAGCCGAGGATGTACCTTTAATATCCAAAATGTGACAAAAATGAAAAACTTGTTTATAGGCAGAGTATAACAAAATAATACTGTGGCATCCTGTTATAACAATGAAAGGGCACGTGAAATATTGTTAAAAAGGAAAATAACACAAACATTAATAATAGTAAGACACAAGATTTCCCCCACCCTACCTGTACGGACATAAAATAAAACATCCAGGATAATACAGTGTGACCTTAACCCGGAGACATGACCAGCCTCATAAAATTTGCGTAACAACCAGGTAAAATTTACAATATCTGGTTGTTTCCTGACAATATGGGGATGAAGTAATAATGCTACTTAATCTACAAACAAATAATTAAGAAATAAATAACAATGAATACTGACATTTTCCATGTTACCGTCCAACTGGAACCTTTTTCAAGAAACACATAAACATGAAACACACACGAATATTGAAATATGTAACTGATCGCATGGAGACGTTTTTCTCACCGCAAAACTCTCAGTGTAATGATGCAACATGCGCATGTTTAGTAGATGATAAATAAGACACTGTCAGTATGTTTGTGTGCACCTTATTAATAGACAAAAATAAGAGAGAGAAAGTCCACTACATGTGAAATGAGATGTCCAAACAGCAAACAGAACAATAAGAGATCATGTCAGAAATGAGGGGACAACAAGAATGTCCTGAACAACACCAGTGGTCAAATACATTGAAAAATAGAAACTGAAATGATTCGACCACTCAGTGAGAATGAACCATTATTAGTCAGCGGCAGAGCACACAATATTAAAATGAAAACAGCAAGATACAGAAAAAGGCCAAGAAGAAGGCGGACCGAAGGAATCACCAACATTCTGACACGGCATAGTATTACTACACGCCAAGCGTGCCACAGTCCGTTTTAATGTTTGTGACTCCTTCTGTCCATGGTTGCTGTCATGGGACCTACCTTTACCTATATACATGATATACTTCGGGAAGATATCGATCAACGAGGCAACAAAAAAAAGATTGTTTGTTGAAGACCTTCGCTCCATAGGGACAAAAAATTGTTATTGTCATGTCAAAAGACTTTATTTCCTACAGAGTAAATGGTCTTTAAACTGTACTTTAAATTATTATTTCAGGCCTGGTTGAATGAAAAGTTTGCTCCTGATCTTCTTCCAGTAAAATCAAATTTGGTAGAATGCATGTTGGCGCAAATAGCTGCCATGGAAATGAACATCGCAAATGCCCAGAAAGGAGATTTCAGAATTAGTGTGCATCGCATGGAGGTATTTAATATTTCATCCTTTCAACTCTAAAGTTGTCTTTGCTTCATCATCATCAGGTGATGTGCCAACTAATGTAGGCAATCAACTTCCTATTTCCAGTATCTTTTATCAGGATTGTTGTTTACTCTCTAATTTTGTCAGACTATCTAATATTTGTCCACATTGTCGTCCTTGATCGCTCTTGCCATCAATTTTGCCTTTTGCAACTGTACTCTAGACCTCCCTGTCTTATAACATGTCCACAAAAGTAAAGATTGTCTGTTGCTGATATTAGTAAGTAACCCCCCCCCCATCTCATATTTGACTCTTTCAGCGCATCCTCATTAGTTTTGCTATCTGTACATGGTAATCTCCACATTGAATCACATCTCTATTGCCTTCCATTTTTCACTATCCTGTTGATTTTTATTGTCCAACACTTGCATCAAAATGTTTGAATCTGTGTTATGTAGTCCTGAACACAACTCTTCTTCACTTCTATTGGCAGGGACATATTATACTTTTAATTTTAGAAATGTTGCCCTATTCTGTTTCTGAACTCTGTTGAACTATGTCTTCATTATTCCTAAATATTAGCATTGGTGGACCTGTTTTGCTAATGTAATTTTTCATATTTTTTTTAGCTTTATCCACTCTTTAATGTTTCAAATCAATTAATAAAGTACTCAATAAAAGTTGAAAGTTTTGTGTCAATTAATTATTTCAAACATCAAAATATTAAAACACAAAGTAAAGTTGTTTGACAAAGGCTAAAGTTACATTTCATCCAAATGGCCGTTAATCAAGTAAAGGACAAAAAATATAGTTGGTTAAGAGCAAAAATGATGGCATTGATTGTGATGCAGAGAATATTAACACAAGTTCTTCTGCATTCGTTTTCACACTCCTGCTAGTTATCAGAATATAGTCATGGTCTATGGAAGTGAACCCAAACCAACTATATTCCAAAATAAAATGTTCTAGGCAAAAAGATGCTAATAAAATTGTAAAATACATGAGTATATACACTCGGTTTGAGCCATTGTTTTTTTTTTCAAATTATGAGAAGTTTGTGTGGTTATGCCAGTGCGGGGTTTCTCAAATTAAACCATCCCCTTACGGGGGAAGACTGTCAGAGACAGAAAGTGGTGTGAAAGAGCTTTAGGGAACACTGAACACATAAATTTCATGAAACATATTTAAGGTCTTTACTACTTTTTCTATATACAATATGACAGGAGGTGCAATTCTGTTTATATTAATTGAAATCAGTGACAGGATTTTGTTGAAAACCCGCTGTTTAGTTATATTAAAATGACAATAATCTACATTTCAACAGCAGCAAACATTTGCTTATGGGAAGTGAAACCTGTAAATCCTTTGTTCTTTCTTTTGTTTACTCGCTATTTGATGTCTATACCATTAGACAAGTCTTCAGGATGAACTCCAACGCGGTCTGGAGCTCCTCTTTGGTTCCATATATCTTTACTTGTGAAAAAAAAAGGTCATGAAAAATCCGACAAAACTGATGAATTACATTTTTTTGTTAGCTAACACCAATTCCCTTTCCCCCTCTCTGAAGACATATTTTTAACCCTGGTTTGTGGATATTGAACAACAAAATATATACGAAAGAGGCAGTGAAATGTACGAATTTGAGAAACACTGCTAGAGTGAATGCAAACAGCAACAACAGCTAGTCGGAGGAACAATAGAACCTTCCTGAAAATGTAGCAGCATCTGCTATGGCATAGCGACTTTTATTTGTATGGTCCATAGAAAGCCCCTCTGTACTCCTTCACAGGAAAACATGCAGTAACGAAAGTTTATCTCTTTTTAGTAGCTTTATATAATTTGTGCTCACGACATTCTACATCTTAGTTAAAAATGTTGGTAGCAAATCTATCTGTCAAATAGTGGCACATTTGTATTATTCATAACTGATATGGCATCACAATACAACATAAATATAGATAGTTCAGCATCCTTTTGTTTTATCTGCAATATTTCAGATAGATCGCATAAGATACGTCATTAGCAGTTACCTTCGGATTCGACTTGCTAAGGTAAGCTTCATTTAAAATTGTATTTCCAGCTGGTGATGATGATGCAGTAGTCCCTTCATCAGTGAGCAGGTAGCTCTTAACAGCCCATAGCCTTTCTGACAAAAGCGTAGGTCCTCCTTAATTGAGTAACCAAGGTGACACTCCCAACTCGCATAAGGTATGCTGTCTCAAAGCCATGGTTGTGTTATGGGAATTTAGGAATGCATATTTATTTCCAAAGGGAGGCATGCCAATGTGACAGTATAACATGAGCAGCATGTCCTACCAGGAACATAGCTTATAAGTCTATGCCAACCATTTCATAATTCTTTCATCATATCTGTGATCCATCTGCTCTGATGGCACATCTGAAATTCCTCACCACCTAGGAGTGAGGACAAAGATTTCCTCACCACAAAAGGACAAAGATTTGATAAAAACAAAGGTAAATCAAGACAACACATGCAGTAGCAATGATATTTTTTCATAAGTGACAGGTTATCAGTTCATCCTCTAACTTTCCATAGTCGCCTCTAACAACATGCCTGAAAATAAAACAGTGGCCCTTTCTTTGCAACCTGAACTAGAAGTCCAGGCACTATTTATCACATGGGCAATTTCAAACTGAAGTTCTTTAAGTGTTATTATTTATTATCCCAGCATATCTGTAATGGTAAAGAAATGTACATACATCTGTAATGACAAATCTGACATTTATATAAGTACCATGTTGGGGAAATATCAAACAGAGGTACCCTAGGTTCAAAATAAAGGATCGCAAGGTGCATAGGATTGACTTTATGTGATTGGGTTTTCCATTACATACTCCATAGCTCAAGCTATAATTCGGGTATGTCTGAAATAATGTACCTGTAAACAAGATGTTATGGCACTATTTCAAAACCTGCAGCTTGTGAAGACAAGACAAATGGCTAGAATACTTCACCACAAAGATCCCCATTGAGTCTTAATAGTTACTAGCAATACTGACAAAACATCATGCAAGAGAACCTAGAGGAAGAACTTTCCTAATGTGTACTCTGAAATTTCATTGTGTTTGTTGTCTATATTAACTGATTAAATAATCAAAAGTGTCAATTCTTTGTTTAAAATTAATAGCTGCCCATCGCATGCGGGGATAACAATTTCAGACATGTGTTACTGCATCTCTCAGATGTATGCGGAGATTACTGAAAAGTCAAATTGTGTACTTTATTTCATGACATTCTACAAATTGTACGAGTTGTATCCCTTTCAGGATGTCGGTACTTTTTTATTTACAGCAGAAAATTTGAAAGAAATATTAATAATATGCGGTCTTCTTCAGTAATTTTGTAATGGTAACATCATGTTAAATGACTTAATAAGATCGATTATGTGATTTTATAATTAATCACATATATGACAATCAAGTAATCGGTAACCCTGAAAAAGACCAATTAGATGTCAGGGTTATCTAAGGTCTAACATGCTGTTATCGTTAAAAAAAGTGATGTTACAGAAACTAACTTAGCATGAAATATCTACAATGACTTCGAATGAATGAAATCAGACTGCAACTACAAGCATTAAAATGGGTACCAGCTGGAAAAAGAAAAAAAGAGGAAGACAGAGAGAGACCCTTCAAAGAGTGTTTGACTGTGGGTCTCAACAACATATAAGAGTTACACACACTAGCACCACATCGCTCGAATTGGAGAACTCTTGTTTCTGCCTATGCACCATATTTGGCACTGAAGGAACACACATATTATAGATAGCCTTTAAATTGGTGGACTTGTTTTAGTTCATTTAGATGTTACATGCAGAGAGATTTTGCTTCTTATAAATAATATGTCTTTTTATTATTTAATATGAGTCCTTTGTTTTATATTCTGTTGCTACATTGTTGATCAGAAATTGTGGGTTTTCTTCAGTTTTAACAATCTGGACAGTGTCCACAGCATGTCTCATGTTGAGCACATATCCTAGTATACCAGGAATAATAAAATATAGAAAATAACAATAAATAAAAGGAACAAATACAAATACAATAGTCAATATAGAAAATAACAATAAATAAAAGGAACAAATATAATAGTCATGCTAAGTTAGTTTCTTTTTATTTATTGTTATTTTATATATTTTATTATTTTATATTGATATAGTAACCTATTTACTTTATTTGCATTTACCTCTATTTGTATGGTTACTGCAGCACTTCCTTTTTTTCTGTCATCCTCCGATATTTGGGTTATTTATACCAGGAATGCTGTTTATGAATCTCATGATTAAATTTCACTTTACACTTAAAAAAAATGGTGCTCTAAAAATATAAATTTGTGAGTGTTTGCTTTTGTCTTGAATGAGCTGATATAGCTCATGGCTACATTTTATTTTCACTATTCAGATAATAATCCTAAATAAAGTCTTTGTCATGTGACTCAAAAAGTTGATTGCACTGTAATCTGCACATTCAACTCACACACGTTTCTTTGTTGTGGATGTGAATATGGTTTTCAGTAAGAAAAGTTTCCCTTTTCCATACCATCTAGTATCCATAAGAGGAGAGTGGTAGTCTAGTTCATATTGAGCTTGCTTGCTATCACCTGGTTATAGCGTGCCAGGTTCAAAACCACGTCCGGACACACACAAATCCAGGTTGTGATTTCACACGTGACATGACCACTCCTCCAGTCGACTCAGCTGTAAATGAGTGAGTACCTGATGCATAGGTTAGGGGAGGTAAAGACAGCAAGGAAAGAAACTGGCCACCCCATCTAATAGTTGCTGCGGTTTAGTACATGAAGAGCTATCTTCATCTCCGACGGCACGTTGATGCCATGGGACCTACCTTTACCTTTAGTATCCATATAGAATGAATGCCAGGACTCAATATCAGTGGGAAAATAATAAACAGCTTGAGATATGCAGAAGACACTATCCTTTTAGCAAAAAATGAATATAAACTACAAAGGCTAATAGATCAAGTCAGTAAATCAAGTAAAGAATATGGATTGGATATAAACATCCAAAAAACAAAATTCATGATAATCAACAAAGTCACAGAAGAACAGGTACTAAACATAAACATACATGGAGAGAAACTACAAGTAGAACATTATCAATATCTCGGACACTTAATCACAAATGATGGCAGATGTGTAACAGAAGTTAAAAGGAGAATAGGAATGGCTAAAAGTACTTTCAATGACAGGAAAATATTAACATCTAAGTAAATTACAAACAAGCTAAAAATGAGAATTAGAAAATGCTACATCTATTCTATATTAATGTATGGATCAGAAACATGGACACTAAATAAATAATTAAAAGACAGAATTGATGCTTTTGAGATGTGGGTATATAAGGAGAATAGGGAGAACATCATGGAAAGAGAAGAAAACATAAAGAGGTGCTAAAAACACTTAATATGAAGAAAGAATTACTAAGAGAAATAAAGATCAGGCAAATAAAATATTTTGGACACATTAAAAGACATGACACCTTGTTGAAGACCTTACTTGAGGGTAAAGTCAAAGGGAAGCAAGCAAGAGGTAGACAGAGATACAAGTTGGAGAGTAACATCACAAGATGGACAGGTTACAGTCTAGCAGAGTGCACCACCACAACAAGAGACAGGGGAAGTTGGAGATCTGTTGAAGCCAACCTTCGTTGCGAAGACGGCACTTGATGATGAAGATGATATATTCACTTACGCCATAATCTCACACAAATTTTGTGTCTCAATTTCTTTATAAAATAGATTGAGAATTTTACCACTCATGTTCTACAAGAAGAAGAGAAATACAGAGATTCAGACACACCCCTTTTATCAGATGCTGAGTTACAATTTGCAAGAGGGTTTGTACATAATTGTTTGGATATATTTGTTTCAATAATTTTCTCATTGAATTTTAAAATAAATTTTAGATCTAAAAGTAAAGGAAAGAGGTGACAAATACTATTATTTGCCTTGTAGTGGAGAATAAAAATTGTACACAAAAGTGGTGAATAACACCTGAAGTTTAACCCATTCTGGTAGGATGTTCTCAGTTTAGTTTGAAAAAAATATATATAAGGACAGATAGAAAGAATAATAAGAGTTGCTCAGTGTGGGATTGATGATTTCCAGGAAATTCTCATAATCACAATGTATATTTTTTAAGCCAGCATGTTTGGAGATCCTGCTGTGATGCATAAAATACTATTATTTTAACTTCTAGTAAAGTCCTTTTAAACAGTTGTGTTAATGAAAGTGTACAAAAAGTACACGCTGACCTGGTGCGAACCATAACAGTTAAGAATTTATATATTTGACTTGGTGAGTCAAATACATATTTCCAACTGGTTGAACTGTATTTTACCCAACTAGAAGCTAGCTTTGCAACTACTTATTCATGCTGGTACTCAGCCTTTCAAAGCTATATCAAACACAGTACTTCCACTAATATCATCATCTTCTACCACCATTTTATTTAATTAACCCTTTCCCTCCTACACACTAGCTATATATACGCTCTGTGCCTGTTCTCCTCTGCCCCCTGCACACATGGGGTACTAAACTACTCATCACTGTTGCCTTCCAAGTAAACATCCTATATTTAGCTTTGACGTGATTATCTGTAATAGTGGCTTCCATTGCATTTTTCCGTACACTTCTAACAGCTGTCGTATAGGGGCTGTGGGTTATCAAATATGACCTTCAAATTTCATCAAAACATAGTAAGAATGGACATACATGTGATTCAGATGATGTTGATAGGCAATATTTTTAATGGAATCTTAGAGAATGTTGATGAATCAGACATTGAAGGGGAATTAGTTCACTATTTAGTAGTGAAAATAACAACCATTATTGATCTTTAGTGTTAGCCTGGTGATGACGTTCACTGCCCCACACACTATTGACATAGTAATGATTGAGAATAGTCAACATTGACTATTTATGTCAATATTGATCAATTTCATGAGAAATCTGGTCCTGCAAGTGCCTCGTCCAGACTACTCTGATTATGACTAGACCTATTTCTATGTGAGTCGATCTTTGAAGTAGATACAACACAAACCATTTTTACTTGTTATATTTGATCTGGTGTCCATTTTCTAAGCAGTGTCAACTTAAGAGACATTTGTGTTGAAAAAAATTATATTTCAACTAAAATTGATGTAGTGCAATGACCACTTTTTAACCAATTTCTTTAATATGGTGTTCAGAAGCCAGCCTTTCTGGACGTTAATTGTTCTTAACGCCTCCTGGTTTGTTTTCCTTGCTGTCCATGGTATTCTCAGAACTCTTCTATAGCACTTTAATTCAAATGATGTTATTCTCTTGGCCACTGTTTTATTTAGTATCCATGCTTCACATCCATATGTCGCCACAGGAAACACACATGCTCATAGTAAACACAACTTGTTTCTTTTGTTAGTACCCTGCCATAGTTTATTTAGCTGTTTTAATTTTGACAGTGCCATTGCTGTTCTTCGCTTAATCTCATCTGTGCAGTCACCCGGATTAATTAAATTAGTTCCTAAATAATCTAAATGTGTCATTTCTTCTAAATTACCATTCTCAATATTAATTTTGGGTCTTGAATTAGTTTTGTCAGTTGCCATTATTTTTTGTCTTTCTATTTTTAAGAACAAGTTTTGCTGTTTTCTGAACTTTTGGGTTTACTTAATTATGCTCAGTAGGTCGTGTTCGTTTGTTGTTAATAGTACTGTGTCGTCTGCATATCTAATTTATGTATTTGCAGCCCTCCTATATTTACGGGTCTGAAATCAGGCTTCATTGTTTCTTGTCTCATGTTTCTCATTATATTTTTTGCATAGATGTTCAACAAGTATGGAGACAAGGTACAGTCTTGTCTTACTACTTTCTGTGCATTGAACCACTTCGAACTTATACCCTCCTCTTTTACCGCTGCTTCTTGATCTTTATACAGCTCTACTATTAATCGTGTAATATGTTTTGGGAAACCCATATCGTTCATTATTTCCCATAATTTATGGTGATTGACAGTCAAATGCTTTGATGTAGTTCATGAAGCATGTATGTAATTCAATGTTCTACTCTCTGTATTTCACAATGTTCATCCTCATGTTAAATATATGATCTCTTGTGGCTCTACCAGTTCTGAACCCTGAGTATGATTCATGGATCTCATCTTCCATCTTATGTATTTTTTCATTATAATTTGCAGTAGTATTTTATTTGCTTGGCTGGTCAATGTTATTGTTCTATAATTTGAACATATTAGTGAAGCATACTCAAACAAAATACTGTGGAAGTCGGATGTATCCAGGCATTACCACCAATAAAATGGTGACGCAATGCATTTCCGTTCTCTGGACTACGTCCTGCTACAAGAAAGATCCAGTGGGAGTTTGAGAACGAATGCAAAAAAAAGCTTCCTGAAATCAGATGTTTTGGCAGGTCAAAAGGTGCTAATACTGCAGTTTTACATAATATATGGATACTTAAAACAAATGTACAGAAATATCTAAATTGATTAGACAGAGCTGAAGGAAAAAAGCATATGTCACTATGATGAAACTGACTGATTAGAATGTCTATCGTTTTGTAGACTATTATAGAGTTGGATTTACTGGTGCTGACTATACATATACCAGTATATACATTGAAGTATGTTTTTTTAAATTACCATTCATAAAATTTATCATTCCAGATATAACAACAGTGTGATGTCACACTTAACAAATATTGCACTCAAACACATGCCTACAAATGTTGATTCTCTGACCTCACAAGAGACAGGTAAGCATTGTGTTGTGTTGTTTCATCATTGGGTATCTCCCTAGTATAGTGGTAAGTCATTTGCCTTGTGCTCAAGAGGTCATATGTTTGAATCCAGCTCATGGCGTCCTGTTTAGAAAAATAATTTTCTTGGTGTTCCCTGGGGTTTATCATGGGGAATCTACAGTCACATGCTATAAGTGGTACTCTCTGCAGGCAGAGTGCCACTTTGTTGAGAGGGAAAGAGTACATAAGGGGAAATTTGAGTACAATGATGTAATTCCTCTACGCCTTTATCTTTCATTATTGTATGATTAAATTGTTTTAATGAAAAAGAGGTTATTGACACTTGTTCTTGCATTGATCTGCTAACAGTTTTGGGTCTTCTTGGACCTTCCAGCACTATAGAAAGTTGTCATCAAAGTGAATTCTCCTGGCAAAGTGGGTTTATGGGCTAGTCATAAGCAGAGTATTCTTTGGGCTAGTCATAAGCAGAGTATCTTTTAGATTGGTTATTGGTTACTAGCCAAGATGTTATAATCTTCTATACAGATTTATAATATGTTTCACTTTCTGACTGGGTGTCTTGTTCATATTCTTGGTTGGAACTTTCCACACCATATGGTCCAATATTTAACTCCTGAAAGAATGGAGTTGACTTCAGTGACAAAGGTTTCGTAGTTAAGGCTATCCCAACTGATGTGAGCTAGATCGGGATTCAAAGTGAAGAAAGGTCAGCCATTAACATTGTTCTGGCAATGTAATTGAACATATAAGTGGTGTATACAAGTTCAACGATAGTTGAAAATCAATGTTCTAAATAGTATATGCTTCATTTATCATTATTAAATGAACAGTATGTTCCATTAGCCGCGTTAGCGCAGTGGTTTCGCATATGAGTGGTCCTGGGTTCATTCCCCAGCTGAGGCGGAAATGTTTTCAGATCGCAACGGCTCCCAGGTCGACCCAGCCTTAAATGGGTACCGGATTAATCCGGGAAGTAAAGACTGCGAGGGAGAGGAGATGGCTACCGCCCTCATTTGCAGAGCCTGTGAAATGTGAGATCGCTAACATCTCACACCCCTATGGCATTAATAAATGCTATGGGTTACTTTACTTTTTTTTTTTTTTTTATGTTCCATTAGATGGTCAATGTAGTGTCTTCCATTCATCAATCAGTTTAGCAATCAGCATCATAACCATAGGGTCAAAATAAAGAATCGCAAGGCTCATAGGATAGACTTCATTTTACTTGGGTTTCCCATTGTATACTCTATAGCTCAAGCGATAATCCCATGGATGTCTGAAATGGTGCACTTGTAAAGAAGATATTGTGGCCATTTTTCAAAACCTGCAGCTTGTAAATACAAATGGCTTGAAGACTTACCACAAAGATCCCCATTGAGTCTTAATAGTTACCAGCTATTCTGGCAAAAAATGCAAAGGAACCTGTAACTTTTGTTGCCCATTTATTTGCACTAATTTAGCAGCGTGTAACCACATGATGTTTAATGTTCATGTGACCAGAATCAACAAATCCTAGCTAGCTATTCGATTATGCTACCTTTTCCTGAATTGTGTTTGCACAAGAGAAGAATATTGGAGGTGTAATTTTACAATTCTAGCCATCTGTCCCCAATTTGCGTGAACGTGACCTGAATTTAGTTTTATGGCTTCATCATTAGTAAAATCATTATGGTGATGATGAAGAATTCTTAGAAATTACACTTGTTTTCAAAGTAGATATAGTAACACGTTGGTTTCATTATGAAATGACACAGAAGAAGTATAGACTTAATATATTGATCTGGACTACAGACATTAGGTCTAGGCTTAAAGAACAATGGATCCAACAAGGTAAGTGACATCTTCACACGTTTTATTTGTTTCCCCAGTAGTGCTGTCTCAGTAGGCAATATTTTCTCCCTCGCTTCTTGGTAGTGTTGACAGACATGAAGAATGTGTTCTGCATTCTCTAGGTTCAGTCCACAGTGGCACAGGTCTGCCTTGCCAATCTTCGGCTTCCGGAACATGTGACTTCTCAGTCTGTTGTGGCCCTTTCGTAGTCTGAAGATGATGGTTTGTTCTTGTATGACATTTAATGGTAGGGGTCATTTGGTTCTGCAGTTGGGTGCATCTGCTTCCACTTTTTCTTATATTCTGCCTTTATCAGTCTTAAATTCATAGTACATAGTATCACTTTCTATTTGTTCTAGTGATCCCCCTGTCCTTGCCAGGACACAGCTTTTTCATTTCCAATTATGCCACAGTGACCAGGGATCCCCTGCAGTACTGTTTCTTTGGTAGTACTGTAGAGGTGTAGTAAGCAGGCCATAAGCTCATTCATGCTCGTGTTCTTTGGACTTTTGATCTTTCACTGCCTGAAATACTGACTTTGCATCAGTTAGAAAGACTGCATGTCTGTTGTGACTCGGTAAGCAATTAATGAGCATTTTGGCTGACTATTATGGCTTCCGAATTCCATTTCTGCTTTTAAATTTGTGGAATATTTGCAAGTATTGATTTTTCTATTTCTTTTTCTTCTGGTGTTACTATATATATTCCCGCTCCTCCATCTAATACTGCTTCTTTCGCTGATCTATCTGTATATAGATGTGCCCATATATATTTGGGTATACATTCTGTATGTGATTCTTATTTGTCTCCTTTAGTACTTGTATAGTAGTTTCTGTTTTTGAAATAATGCTTGGTTTATTGTCCATAATTCTTGTGAAATTTTTCCTGTCCCATGTTGGATATGTGTTAAAGGTGTTTAGTAGTTTTAGGTTTTGTAGATCTGTATCTGTGGGTTATTTTCTGAAGCTGTTTAGAAGAGTGTAGGAGGCTACCTCTTTTGAGTCGCAATTTTGTAGGTCTGCTTAGTCTTTGGTTCATTTGATGACTCTGCAAACATTTGAACTTTGCATACTGTGTGAGGATTTCTTCTTTCTTCCACTGACGACAAACCTGTACATGTTTCCATTTCTGTGATTTGGGTAGTATTCATACCTCCTGTTATAATTCAGTGATTGCGGTTTTGAATATTTGAGATCTTTTGAGTGTTACTCTTGGCTGCAGTGCCCTATGCTGGAATTCCATATTCCAAAGCTGATCTTACGTATCCTGTGTATGCTCTACTTAGAATTTTCCCATTTACACCCCAATCTGTTCCAGCCAGTTTTTTAAATAGTGCTGTCCTCATTATACCTTTTGTTTTGGCACTTGTCTATGTGCTGTTTCCATGTAAGTCTAGGGGTTAAAAGTGACTTCAAGGTATGTCGGTGTCTTATCTTTTGGCGATATTTGACTGTTTATGGTTAGTAGGATTTTCTGTGGTTTGGTGGACATGCTGAAGATGGTATATGTAGTTCTTGGACATTGATAGACAATGGCCCACTGGTCTGTCCACTTGGCCAATTTGTCCATAGTTTCCTGTAACCTTATTTTTGCTGTGCCTACGCTCTGTTCACTGCACTATATTGCCAGATCATCTGCATGCATTGCAGCATTTACTTTATGCGAGAGGATTTGGTCAATGTCGTTCATATATATAAGGAATAGAGTGGGAGATAGAACACCTCCCTGTGGTACTCATGCTTGAAGAGTTTCTTTCGGTTGTGCAGGTAGTGTTCTTTTTCAGCAATACATTTGCCCTGTCACTTTGTTTTCTTGTAATTTAAGGAGGAGTCCATCTTTCCACACACAATCAAATCCTTTTTCCATGTCAACCCACACCACTGATGTTTGTTTTATTTCCTGGAAAGCATCCTCTACTTCCTGGGCAATTAGTGTGATCTGATCTTCAGTTGATCTACACTTTCTCAAACCAGCTTGCTTGCGAGATTAAATTTGTTTCTAGGAACCACATCATTCTTTTGTTTACCAGGCGTTCCATCAGTTTGCAGGAACAGCTGGTCAGACCTATTGAGCGATAGCTGTTTATCTTGTTTTCTGGTTTGTCTTTCTTGTGGATGGGCATTATTATGGTGGTTTTCCACACCTGTGGCACTAGTCCTCTATCCGAACAGTTGTTTAAAAATGTATTTAGTTTATTTTTTGTTGATGGTCCGTTGTGTATTAGCAGTTCATTTGGTATGTCGTCTGGGCCAGATGATTCCTAAGATTTAATACTAGTTCTTCACTTAATTCATTGATCGCGAACTGCATATTCAAGACATCTTTCCTTATCTCTTTTTCAATCTTCCGTAGTTCTTTTCTTACTTCTCTTCTCCTATTTTCATAAACTTTATGGCATGCAGTACTTTGATAATGCTGTGAGTACTTCTTTCCTGTGAGTACATCTCCATCATTCTCTATAGCCACTGGTGCTGTTTTTTTATCTTTTGGTTCAGCATTTTTGTTATTCTCCATAGTTTTCTTCCCTCTTTGTCAAAGTTTAAATTTTGTTTTTTCATGCCAGCTTTTCCTTGTGTTAGTAAATGTGGTTTTTCTTTGGCTACAGCACTTTTAGTGATATTTTGTTTTCTGTGGATGGGCTTTTTTCTGCTGTGTCTCTGACATTTGACACTTCTTTCTCGAAATCATTGAGTTCGTCAGACCAGTACAATGATAGTGCCAGATAGTCTTAACCAGATTATGCTTCCTATAAGATATTATTTGAAGCAACATTGTTTTGTCTCTATGTTATTTATGTTTACAAGAAGTCCTTTAGGTCATGTAGTACGAATATGAATATTCTATGTTGGTGTTCCTGAGGATACTTAATTATTTGTACGGGATGTTCGTTGATGTTGTAATAGTCCTTTTCTCGATTGGTCCGTTATCAGTGACTTTAGTACACAGGTTGAATGTCTTGATGAGATCACATTTTTTGGAGGATGTAGTTGGCAAATAAGGAAACTCTGTTTACTTGAGTTGCAAGGTGATTCCGTGCTGCTAAAAATGGACCTGGTTCAATTCCCGTCAGATATAAGAGTTATTTTCATTTATCCTCATGCTTCCTACTGGAATCAGACCAGTACAGCTTGTAATTTTTTCTAGCACCTCGTTTGTCGTTTGCTTGGCTGCTTGTAGAAGTGCAGAAGCCATGAGTTGTGCAGTTTTGTTCAAATTTTTAGTCCTTGGTATTAGGGTTTTTGTGAATTTGTCTGGTCAGAATACTTACTCCAGTTTGCTTTCTTGAAGTTCCATCTAGATGTGGTTGTGGGGCCAGCAAGGGTGTAGTTAATTTCAATGGTGAGTTTGATGGGGTGATGATTACATCCACCAAACTTTTCCCGCAATTCCCTGTATGTTATTTTAGCTAAAGTGTCTGTTGCAAAGGCTAGGTCTGCAGGCGATGTAGTGTGCTATCTTCTAGAGTAGAAAGTTGGAGGGTCTTCGAGTTAATTAAGCAGTTGAAGTTTTACCTCGCATTGCCAGTCTTCCTCTTCTTCTCTGGTATCTTGTTCTGTATATCCCTAACTCTGTGAGTGGCTATTGAAGTCACCAATTACAAGAAAGTTCTCTTTTTCTATGTTTATTGTGTGCAGAGATAGGCTCTTGTCTTGTGGACAGTAATAGCTATATACTGTAACCTCTTTAGTTGGAATGGTTAGGCAGGTTCCAATTATTTCAGCTTGTTCTTCTGTGTTCACTCAAATTTCCAAGGCAACGATATTGTTTTTTACCAGTATAAGTACTCCTCCTTTGTGTCTCTTTTCTCTATAATTCTGAAATTTTTAATATCCTCGGATGTTGAATCTGTTGCTTTTTGTGAAGTGTGTGTCCTGTATGCATGCTATATCAATTTTTTCTTTGTGTAATTGGTTTGCAAGTGCAGTCTTTTTATTGTAGACACCTTTTGCATTCCACTGCAATATTTTCAAGTGCTTATTCTTGTCATTAGAGTCTGCATCATGATCTTTATGTGTGTTTTTTAAGCAGTAGTTGTTTCCTCTGGTCTCTTTTCCTGGGTCCACAAATTGAGACTGACATACCACCAGTCGCTGAGAGTGGGCTACTTTGAGGCTTAGAGCCTGGCAACTCATCTGCCTGACT
Organism: Meghimatium bilineatum; assembly: GCA_034231615.1. Lineage (NCBI taxonomy): Eukaryota > Metazoa > Mollusca > Gastropoda > Stylommatophora > Philomycidae > Meghimatium > Meghimatium bilineatum. The sequence continues at coordinate 105,415,381 of CM067298.1, forward strand.
GGATTTCACAGATGAAGCACCAAAATAAATCATCTGCAACCTTTTATTTGACATATGAAGTCTTTGTGTGGCACTGTGGTTTTCAGCCTTGGCAGTCATGCCCTGGCTGTACTATTTTGTACCTTTCGATTCAGTGTCTCCATCTTCCATCTTACTTTTGGGTCAGGATGTGTTTCATTAGTCCTTGCCCATCCAAGGATTATCCACATGGCAGTGGAGGTTTCATTTTGAAGTTTTCCTTCTCCTAGACATTTTATCTGCCTGCCAAGATTAATGAGCACCATCTGCCCGGGGTTTGAAGTCAAGAGTTCCCCTCTCCTTGGATATTTTGTTGTTGCCAGGGATTAATTATCCTTCATCTGTGGTTTATTTCTTGTGATCTAAGGTGCCTCCCATTCAAGGATAATGATTTAAGAGTATTCTTCTTTGTTGTTCCAATATCCATAATTCCCCCTTCCCTACCCAACCCTATAATCCCTATTCCTGCCCCCCCCCCCCCCCCAGAACGTGTCTGGTGTGGTGTCAATGACTCCACGCCAGCAACATGAGCTTATAACGGCTCACACTTGCTTGATGCTGCCCATTGCTGGACACAAGGGGTGTTTCAGTGGATATCAGTGCTGCCTGATAACCCGCCCTGTCCTGTAGGGAGCAACACCGGTTTGTTCAGCGACTGCTTATTTGTCCAGAGAAATTCTGGCTTATTTCACGGTTGACCTCTAGATATAGAGGCCTACATATACATATATATATATATATATCTAGAGGCTTTTCCACTATCAACCACCTGTGGGTGCTCCTTGTATGAGTCTGTAGCTCTTCCCCCCCCCCCCCTGGTTATTTACATGTAAAAATAATCATTTATCATCTCAAAAAACAAAAAAGTTATTGAGTTATCCAAACACCAAAAATAACAACTTATAAAAAAAGATTACGGATGGAATAATTGCGTAATTTTAATTCAGAGTGCTAAAGGTTAAGCTGAATTATTTGATTAAATGCTTGAAAGTGTCAATTCATTGTTAAAATTAATAGATGCCCATCACATGTGTTATGGCAACAGTTTCAGACTTCTGATGTGTGTGAAGATTACTAAAAAGTAAAATACTGTACTTCATTTCAAGACGATCTATAAAATTTGAGTCCGCTCCAACCTTATCTCCATACAAAACATAGTCGGAGCGATCATGCAGTGACATAATATTCAAATTTCGTTCACCAGAGGCATTGTTATTATATAGCATGTTCTTACCGGGAATGTTATTAATTATGTTGGTGCACCACATTTAGCTTTATCTTCCAGTATTGTATTGAAACTTCTACTCTGCATATTTAACACATTGCTGCCACATGGATTCACATATATAAAATTGTAACATGTCGTGTGTTTCACACGTCAACGGTTACATTCCTTCACATCTTTTGATGAATTATGCATATGCTCCATTCTCCGGATCTACAAAGTGCAGTGAGTGGTTCAGTTTCATCTCTGAACACATAATCGAAAGATGTGCCTGTCGATGAATTGAAAGTCCATTACAGGCAGATGGAGCGAGTGCACAAGTCCCAGACTACGAACGAGTTTAAAGATCTAGTCCAGTTTGACTGTCGCTATTGTCTAACATCACTTATACATAGAAAATTAGTGATGCTGTTGTCCTATATGGGGAATGATTCAGCAGCTGCGAAGTGCCTTGTCTGAAGATAGATGCATAGGATGACCAAGAGAAAATATCAGCTCGTTTAATGACATAAACTCTCTCTGAGGTGAAGGTTTCTTCAATAGGCATTGCATTTAAGCTGATAATTCTTCTTGGTATGAAAGAAAGCTCTGAGAAACCACCTGATTGATCATAAGTAAGAGCAAGTTATTTGCAGTTCTGGGGTTCAAAAACAGACATGGTCATAGGGTTGCCACTTTGGAGACATTAACACAAAAATCTTGCTATAGCTCTCTGTAATCAATCCCTTTTATGAGAGACTTAATCCTGTGCAGTCCTTAATATTATCAGTCCATACTTTTCTGGAACTGGAATCGGGGACCACTGCGTGCCAAAGTCATATAAACTTGCAATAATTTATCTCTTATAGGAATGGCTCTTGTTATCCCATTAATTATGTTTCTCACATATATATTAGTTTATTGGTATGTGTAATGACTGCGTAACGCTCTTCTGTAACCAATATTTCTCTGCGTGGGTGAGTGGCCATGCACGCACATAATTAGCAGGTACTGCTCATGAAATGTATCACCTGCGCATGTGAAATGTGAGCGAATTACCTATTTTAGGCAATAGAACTCTTCACAGGTAACTATTTACTGCTAAAGACATCTTCAGATTTACTCACATGAGAAGAAAATTAGAGGGACTATTGTCAGTAACATTTTTTTGGTTATTTTTGAGAAGTTAATTTGTGCACAACGTGCATCTTCTCCACCAACTAGTAAATGTGGATTCATCTGCTTTTAGAATTCATTGATTTGATGTTTTGTGTTATAAGGCAATGATTGGTTGTTTCACTTATTTGGTTTGAATCTGACTTTTCTTTAGAAATAAAAATATATTTACAGTGACGTCACTTATTGATTGGAAAGTTTGTGGATAATGGGAACTTTGTATAATTGCATTGTAATTACATGTTGATAAAGACATAATCGTTGTCAATTCTGCATAGATTCAAATAAAATTTTGCCCCACAGTAGAATATATACTGGTGATTTAGTATAAATGGTTAATGGCTAAAAAATCGTGGACTAAAAAGGGTTGAAAAGTCATAGTGGATTGACTTCACTGTACTCGGTTTCCCATATGTACCTCTCAACGAAATAGTTCAAATAATTAATTATGTAATTAAGACACATTTACATATTCAAATATGCTGATGCTGGTTTTTACACTATGAATTGATTATTTTTTAGTTTCTAGTCTCAAAATAAAGTAATTAGGTTTATATCTGGCTTATCTGGATCCAGAACCTTGGAAATAACTGTATGTAGTAAACTTTTCTCAAACATTATGCAGAAAAATTACCAAAAAATTGTGCAGATTTTTGTGAATGAATAATAATTTTATAGCTTTTTTTCTTTCAAAGTAAGCACAGTGAAAATGGTTCATGCTCCAGCTATAGAACATATGCACATACACTGAAAATCTCATGAGTCTAGCTCACAAAATGTTGAAGAAATGGTGTAAAAATCACACAAATTTGTCATCTTTTGGCACAAATCACACATGCAAAAATGAAGGCTATACTACCAGTTATTTCCATCAATACGCTTAACAATTTTAAATCACTAACATAAAAACTATAGCAATAAACACAAAATATAAACTGTAAGAAAATAGATACTCTGAGATTTATGAAAATGTAATTTTTATAAGCGTAAAAAAGTGGTTTTTTAAAAATGATTCTGGGTAAGTCTATCCCAGTGAGTCTTTCTTCAGAATAGTAATGTGCACAGATCCCAATAGTGTCACGAATCTTGGCTAATGTGACTAATCATTGATCACTTTGTGTGTGTTTTGTGTCACCCTGCATATGTTTTGTGCCACTTTGTGTATGTTTTGTATAACCCTGCATATTTGTGCCACTTTGTGTATGTTTTGCAATACTTTATGTATGTTTGTATGTTTTGTGCCACTATGTGTGTTTTCGTCAGTTTGTGTATGGTTTGTGTCACTTTGCGTATGTTTTGAGCCATCAGCCAAGAGCATTGAAAAAGTGTGATCAACCAATATAATTAACGCTATTTGTGATCAGCACTCAGGACATATTTTGGAGAAGGACATGTGCATACTCAAGGCCACCTTTTCCGTATTAGGATGATCCACACAATTGAATTATTTGAGACTAGAAACTCCTAAACACATACTTAAAGATACACACTCTTCAGTGAACTGGAAACAATCTTTGTGATTGCAACTATGTGAAAATTGTAAACTTTATTTGGACAACTAGTCTGAAGATCTAGCAAGATTAAAAGAATTATTAAAGTAGAACTTAAGAAATACAAATCTGCAAATGTCCTGCTGTATTTTGTTATTAGATTGAAACCTACGTTTGTTCTTTTCAAGCCACCAACCTTCGATGGTATCAGATAGAAGAAGTTCAACAGATATAAGAAACAGAATAAGTTTGGCAAAGGCAGCATTCATATATTAATGAAGAATATACAGTGTGATATGTCCCTGCCAATGAAGGCGAGGAAGAGAGTTATTCAGAGATACATAACACTGATTCTAAAGTGAGTGCGAGTCTCAAATATACAGAATAGTGGAGAATTATAGGTAGCAGAGATGTGGTTCTATAGATGAATGCTGAGAATACCATGGACAGCTAGAAAAACTAACGATGTTGTGCTGAGTCAAATGTGAGATGTTAATATTATCAGAAAGAGAAAAACGTTATTATTATTATTTTTAAATCTGGAGATCATAGTTACAACGGACAAGATAGAAGGCTAGATAGATCGAGGACGACAACGTGAGAAAATATTACTCTGAAATCGTGACATGGCAGTCAACAACGATCCTCATAAAAAAATATGGGAATAGAGAATTGTTGAGATACATAATAGCCTACGCCAATCGACACGGCACCTAGTGATTATGACATCAATCCATTCACTAAACCACTTCTACAGGATCTACTCACTGATTTAACTCATGTTGTAATTTCTTCAGGGAAATCTCCCCAATGTCTACCCTGTGTAGTAGTAACCTACTGAGTCTCCCAATTGTTGTATTTCATGATGACACCTCCCCTGTCTCAGTAAGTCACTAAATCATCGAATTATTGTACATTAATTTTTTACAACTCAACAAGTCACTAAATCATCAAATTATTGTACGTTAATTTTTTACAACTCAACAAGTCACTAAATCATCAAATTATTGTACATTAATTTTTTACAACTCAACAAGTCACTAAATCATCAAATTATTGTACATTAATTTTTTACAACTCAACAAGTCACTAAATCATCAAATTATTGTACATTAATTTTTTACAACTTAACAAGTCACTAAATCATCAAATTATTGTACATTAATTTTTTACAACTCAACAAGTCACTAAATCAGCTAGTTATTGTACATTAATTTTTTACCTCAAATTACATAGTTTGTAATGGAAGCCCCAGTAAAAAAAAACAATTAGTATACAGTATATACTGTTTTGATTAATTCCCCAACTTAATTGTCAAATGAGGCGTTGCTTATTAAATGTCAAAATCGAATCCGCTAGGGGAGTTGGATTTAATTGTCATCTAATGACTGCATTAGCGTTACATAAGAAAAATGACATAAATTATGTAAATGAAATAATCATTAAGAATAGATGCCTAATATATGCCTGTCTTGCATGAACATGAAAATCGATGAGATGAACGACACAGGTAGGACGGAAAAACGCTATAATAGAGCTAATTAGTGTACATGGTAACATACACCTGAAGTGGAATTGGAAGAATGACACTATAATTTCAAGCTTATTATGTGAGACCAGAGTATCATTTCGTCTAGTTCTCTGCATTATTTCATTAGTTCTGTTGTTTTCCTGTCTATACTCTATTGAGATATTGTATTAATCTATCATCACTGCATCTATATCAAGCTGTTATGTCATAACGTTTAATCAGTATTGATAGTCGGTGTTGTACAATCTCCGTAGTAGTTGACATATAGCATGTCCAGCTATTCATTATCAGAACAGTTGATAATATCGCCATGACTGGTCAACAGTTGATAATATCGCCATGACTGGTCAACAGTTGATAATATCGCCACGACTGGTCAACAGTTGATAATATCGCCACGACTGGTCAACAGTTGATAATATCGCCATGACTGGTCAACAGTTGATAATATCGCCACGACTGGTCAACAGTTGATAATATCGCCATGACTGGTCAACAGTTGATAATATCGCCATGACTGGTCAACAGTTGATAATATCGCCATGACTGGTCAACAGTTGATAATATCGCCACGAGTGGTCAACAGTTGATAATATCGCCATGACTGGTCAACAGTTGATAATATCGCCACGACTGGTCAACAGTTGATAATATCGCCATGACTGGTCAACAGTTGATAATATCGCCACGAGTGGTCAACAGTTGATAATATCGCCATGACTGGTCAACAGTTGATAATATCGCCACGACTGGTCAACAGTTGATAATATCGCCATGGCTGGTCAACAGTTGATAATAAGCAGACCTGGCCAGAGGATACAGACTTGAGGCAAAAGCTATGGGGCAGCGGCTCTGACCTGGAGAAGACGGTGGACTTCGTCTTGACGACTGGCCTGACAATATAGCATGACCACCAGTTGCTGAACGCAGAAGAAGTTGATAATATATCGCCATGACTAGTCTCGAGTATATAAGCGGGACCTTAGACAGTACACAAGACGTGTGCAGAAAATGTGAACATGACCTAGAAAGTTCATTTCGATTATATCCGTGAATTTCATTGGTCGGTCTTGGCTATTTTTGGCAGACGACTCCAAGTATATAAATAGTGACCAACAAAACACGACAATAATTTTTTTTTAAAGTAACATGAAACTGGACACTGGTCTCCTACCGCCGACAGTTTCGGTATCGCCCACTTGCTAAATCCTTCCTGTGACATATTGGTACTGCGGTTGTTGTTTTTTCTGTAATAGCACAATCGCCTTAATGTCGATGGTCCTGAACAGGGAAAAAATAATAGTAACACTGCTACCCGCCAAGCATGTCGTAGAGGCGACTAATGAGGTTTTTGTATGGAGTTGGCTGTCTTATTCAAGTCCGTAGAATGATTACCTTAAGGAGGGGGTTTTATCTAATTTTGAAGACATTTTGTAAAAAAAATCGCTAAATGAGGGTCTCTTTTCCGACCTTTTTATTTAAGTTCTTAGTGCTAAAAGTCATGTTCAGATTTGCGAAGGAGGGGGTTTGAACCTCCAAACTTCCCCCTGATCTACGGGCATGACCCCACTCTAGGGTCAAATGACCCAGAAATCATGGTGAGTCTGTCCGAACGGCGCAAATATCGCCGATAGCTGATAACCATAACATAACCCATTTCGGTATCCAGATTAAATTATGCTAATCTGTGAGTAATAAGTAATGACCGCAGAAGAAAGAAGAAGAGGAAAGTATGCACAATCGATAACTTGCTTACTCCGTTATATGACATAGGAAGATAACTGCTTTTGAGATAATCAACCGTGTACGAGTTCTGGTGTCGCCTCGTTACTCAATTGAGGAGGACATGTTCCTCATCAGAAAGGCTAGGTACGCCATTGGTCAATTAAATATGCACACCTTAATTATTACCCCATATAAGTCAGCGACATGGAATTGGAGACAGTTAACTTTTACACTGATAGTTACAAGACTGTAACATTCATTATTGTACTGCTTCCTGCAGACACAAATCTTGGGCAACTGCACGAATCTGAATATACGATAAGTTTTACAGTGTGCAATAAGAGATTTATGAAACAAATGGTATTTTACATACAATATACTCTTAATGTCACTTATGTATGCAGACCTCGTGTAGCTCATTTACTTAGGAAATTTGTTTCAATGTCTATAGTTAAAGTATATTTTGCGCGTTCTGTTCCTTTATTATAAGTTTTTTTTTAAATTTATCCCGGATTTTCTTGTTCCTTATTTTTTTTTAACGGATTAATCTTTTGAATACGCCATTTCTATTTCGAGTCTTTTGTATTCTTCGTTCTGTTTAATAACTTAGTGTGTGTGGGTGTCCCCCCCCCCAATAACCCAGTGTACGATAACCCCTATTGTTCAAAACTTCCAACAGACTACTTTTCTGACATTTTTTTAATGTTTGAAAACTATCCAGTGTTTCTTCATCAAACAATCGTATCTGAAGATAAGACATTATGTTCAAGTTTTGCCACACATGGCGCGTTTGGAATATTGTTGACACTGTATCTACGGATTACTGTCTAGTCTCCAAGGATTAATAGGTCCAGTGTAAACATCTGAATGAGGTTATGATTTCAGAGAGTCCTTGACATGACAGGCTATCAGTTTGCCTGTACTTTCCTCTACATATCTTTCTAACTAATGGGATAAATAAACATACGAGTAGACTGAATAAACATTTCTCAATTATTTTTGTTGCTTTGTAATTTGGGAGGGACGTAGATTTAAGACCTTGGTGTCCCAAATATATGTTTCCCCATTTGGCAGGAGTTATTTAGAGCAATAGTTTAGTTAAATGGTAATTTTATGAATTGGGGAAAAGTCGAACATTTTTATTGCATTTTCTGTCGTTTTGACTATTAAGTGAAATGATAGCCACAAAGGTCCTTGGGTATGCCATGTATGGTATGATCACTTTAAATAAATTTGATCTATCCGTGTCTTTTTTGTCTCCATTGTTGTATCGCAGCATTTTTTCACAATATTCTGCGCATTTGTTTACTGTATAGTATATGGCTATATAAGACAGTCCAGCCAGACATCCCCACCTAGTATTGTTGGAAATTATAGATAGCCTTCTTATTCATTGAGCCCTGACATTGCCAGCACACCATCAATTGTCAGTTTTACTTTAAATTTCAGTTTCACTATACCTGTATTTTGTTAATATTTTGCATTCTTGTATCGTTTTTCTTCTTTGTTAAACTCGTATTTCAATTGTATAGTAAACTACGTCAAGAGAAGGCCTTTGACAGAGGTGACAGGGATAAATTGTGGCAGATACTAGATTACAGAATACATGGGAAACTACTAGACAACATAAGAACATTGTATAACAACTCATGAAGTATAATAACAAATGAAGGACTTAGAGAACCATTCGAAACAACAACGGGAGTAATACAGGAATGTGTACTATTACCACTGTGTATTATTAGAGGCGAACACATCTCAGAAACATCAAGAGACCTTTTTTTTCTGCACGATCTACTCTTTGCAGATGATCACGGTCTAATACATGAAACTAAAGACGAACTATAAAGAGACACAAATTCACTGCAGGTAGCTTGCGAAGAATATAATATTATTCTTCTTCGTCAGCGTTCATTCTCAAACTCCAACTGGATCTCCCTTGTAGCAGGACCATGGTCCTACTAGATTTCCAGCAGGATGTAGTCCAGAGAAAGGAAATGCGTTGTGTCGCCATTTTATTTGCGTCTATGGCCCGACACATCCGTCTTCGGCGGGAGAATATAATATGATCTTAAACACATCAAAATTAGAAACTATGACAATATGCAGAGCAAAAGAACAGCTAAATGTGTAAGTGAACGGCAAAAAACTAAAACAGACATCATAATTTAAGTACCTAAGAAAGATTTTTTTACAGAAGACGGCAAAATTGATAGAGAAATTAAGATAAGGTGACAAAAAGCAAGCGCAGTAACATACCGTGACTGCTGCTTAAAAACCCTGCAATCAACATGGCGACCAAACGACAGATAATAAACACCCTCTTTATTCCAACGTTATGTTACCAGTCCCTGACAAAAACACTCTTGAAAAAGATTACAACATGCGAGATGAAATGCCTAAGAAAGGCTATAAACGTTACCAGAAGAGACCGAATGAGAAATGAAGACATCAGAAAGATAGTAAAAACCATATGCACACAATATATAGAGAGACAACAGATGAACTGATTCGGACACCTTATGCGAATGGAACCATCACAACCAGCCATCCATGCGTACAACAGCAGAAAGAACGTCTACAAGACAAGAGGAAGACCAAGAACAAGATAGGAAGATTAAGTCACCAAGAACAAGACAGGAAGATTCAATCCGAGAGATTGCTAAGAACCATGGCAAACGCAACAACGATGGCGAAAGACAGAAAACTTCCAACTCCCCACGACTTCAGGCAGCATATGTGGAACAGACGATAGATAGTATACTACGTAATTCCATTTAGTCTCCTGCTATATTTTTGTTCTTTTCTGTGATGTCCCTATCTTGATAAAGACATTTTGGCCAAAGAGTCCATTTATTTCATCCTGTGCTTGTTTCGCGTAAAACTGTTATTTACATTTTTTAAGTTATATATATTTAACAAATGTTTGTAACCCATTGGGTGACATTGAATACAAAATGGTCTGCACCTGAAGAAGATGCGAGATTTTGTCATATCGACGGTACCAGCATTTAGCATGGCTACATAACCTAGAAAAAGTCCATTTTCTATATAGAGTTTTCACAGAGCCTCCTGGTTACTTTTAAATATGTTCCGGACTCTTAGCCGTTGTTCTATTTAACCGCTTCACTGCTTTTGTTTTTTGTTAACAGTTTGTCTGTTTTACGACTCAAGAACAATTTCTAGAATTTAGATTTAGTTTGTTCAGAACACTTTCTCCAGATAGTTTCTCTATGTATAACTTAAAATATCTTCTTAAGTCCATTGAATCTTGCTCTGAAAAAAAAAAGTTAAATATTTTCTTAGCTGACAAAAATTAAGACAGATCGCCAGACATAGTTTATTGACACAGCACCATTATGATACTCAGTGATTATTTGTGTATCCTTGTGGCAAGACATTTGTTATCTAAATCAGGTCAATGGGGTTACTCTACTAGTGACAACATGGCGACCACATATTACTGTACCAATATTGATATATATATATCACACCTTTCTGTACTTGTAGGTGAACACATTTTAGCTTCGTTTTTTTTTTGACTTGTGAAGATACGAATAAATGTAAACAGAAGAACCTAGATATGGCTGACAACTGGGGAATCATTAGCAAAAACTTTGAGTGCTTTTATAAAAATACGGAATAGTAGCGTGACAGTACGGTGAAAGTGACATGCAAGAGATTTAGCTATAGAACTGATTCAACTCTGTCTGTTATTGTGCGCATGCAGGGTATCATAGTCCGTTCATTCTCAAACTCCTGCAGATTAGCAGGAAGTATGGAGAATGGAATGAACTGTACAATGATTTACAGCTTAGCTGCGATATCCGGGCCTTTTGGTATACATCCGACTTTAGCGTGACATCTGGGTCACTTTGACCTTCTATGGGACAGGACAGCCCAACTCTACTCCAACACTTCCTTAACCGTCTTCCACGTCACTCACTGTAGGTACTCGTAATTATGACGGTCGACAATATAAGACCTATTGGCTAATGGAACAACCAGCCTTCGTAATTTCTCATTTGACTATTCCCGAGATTTTGATTTGTGTCAATATGCCTATTCATTGTGTAACAGCCAATTAAAATCAAGGAATAGTCAAATTAGTCATTTTAGAAGGCTTGATTTTTCATTAACCAATAGGTCTTGACTTATATCGCCAGCTACCACGACTCTGATCATATACAAAATATCTGAAAGTCTTACCAGTGGCCCACCATGCAATATCACACATCTTGTAGATGAGATCCTTATATAATGAAACTTACCAGTGGCCCACCATGCAACATCACACATCTTGTAGATGAGATCCTTATATAATGAAACTTACCAGTGGCCCAACATGTAACATCACACATCTTGTAGATGACATATTTATATAATAAGGCTTACCATTGATCCACCATACACAGTTCCGGATTTACCTAAACGCTAAACAAGCTATACCTTAGGGCCCCACTTATCTCAAATAGCTTAGAGCCCTATCATGTATAAATCCGGCCCTGATCGTACATCACACATCTAGTATATGACATACTTATATAATGAGGCTTACCAGTTGCCCAATATGAAACATCACACATCTAGTAGATGACATGTATATATCATGAGGCTTACCAGTTGCCCACTATGAAACATCACACATTTAGTAGATGACATGCTGATATCATGAGACTTGCCTCTTACGGTAGCCTCACATCATTTCTTCTGTGCAGTTATGCTTTACCCCCTCAGAGTAAGAGACGTCTCAGGGCACTGCACACTTCTGAGAGTTGGAGTAGGAGGCTTCTTCTCATGGCACTGCACACCGCTGAGAGTTGGAGTAGGAGGCCTCACCTTCTCAGAGCACTGCACACTGCTGAGAGTTGGAGTAGGAGGCCTCACCTTCTCAGAGCACTGCACACCGCTGAGAGTTGGACCAGGAGGCTTCTCAGACACTACACTGGTTACTTGAGTTGCAATGCGATTCGGTGCCGTTAGAACGAACCTGGTTCAATTCCCGTTATCGTTAAGATTACTCTACCACCTGACATAGGGAGGGAACAAGAGTGACACACTCGTATTCCAAGTATTTTCATCATCATCATCATCATATGTGCATTCCATATACATATATGTTCTGCTTGCAGATAAAACGTTTACCCCCCCCTACCCTAATTTTTTATTATAATCCTCAGCTGTGCATCCCAGCTTAGACAGTTACGTGTTCTTACGAGTGAACGAAACAACAGAAAATGTTCTCATAGAAGAAGAAACAGTGGACTCTGGGTAAGTTATTGTTGTGGTGTGTGTCCAGGGCCGTACATACGTCTTCAGTATGAGGGGCTTTAGTTAAATTAAAAAAATATGTATGTGCCTTGTTTTCGTAATTCCCTCGTTTTTATCACAAATACGGTGACCTCTTTGCAAAAAATAAAATCGCTTCGGGAAGGATTCTTCCAATCTTTTGGCTACACTCCTAGTAGCAGTGTTCATATTTGCTAAGGAAGAGCTAAGTTTAACCCCAACACCCACCCTATCCATGGGCTTGTGCGTATCATTATGAAGGTCATACATATCATATAAAGGTCAAATTTCTAGCCATGGATTGTGTCAATAACTCCACCTATTGACGGTGGACAACTCCCACTTTGCGAATCATGTACATTGAGTAGCTAAGTATGCATGCGTGAGATTAGTTCTGTGACAGTGCCTCAGTGCATGGATCTTTACGGCCAGATCAAACTTGCTTAGAATTTGCCTAGGAAGCTTAATTTCAATCAACAATGTGAGATAGCATGCAGTACTTTATCAGTATTAACTCTGTAGATAAGGAGGACGTCAAACAACCTCTCACCCGTTAATATCCTGTACTTACTGGAAGGTTGAGCTTTTGTAGTTGTCACTTTGTAGATTTTGAATGAGACGTGATACAGGAAACCTCATGGTAGTTCCTAATACATTCATATCCCATTTATAACAACTTGATTCGTACTGACACATGAAGTATAAACAATATAGAATAAATATAATTGGGAATTTTGAAAAGTGTTGTTAAGTAGGAACATTTATAATATAAGCAGAGTCCACATAGACTTGAAGAAATGTTATGAGCTGTTATATTTTAAATAAAAAGGTAAATGTGCAGATATTTGGGGGAACGCGACATAAAAAATATATTTGTATGGGGTTCACGACAGCAAACAGTTTACGAACCGCTGGTGTGAATGACAGCATTAACATAACAGTTGATTACGTTATGTTAAAGCATTTACGTTTAGACATTTTCAACTTTGAAGTACTCATTTTGGACAATTTTACAATTCATCCGCTCATTCATAATGTGCCACCATTATTGTCAATGAGATTTTTCCTTTCATGTTCAACTTTAGAATTCTGCGAATTATTTCTTCGTACTATGCGAATGTCAGGAGTACATTTTGTGTGTGCAGTATCTACAGTCCAGCAGTTACAATTTGAATGTCATTTACCCTCTATTAAACCATTTAAGGTTTTCCATGAAAACAATATCCCCTTACTGAATATTTGAAGTGTGTTAGGTTTGGTTCTGGTATATATAAAATGTAACTACAATTTTGAAAATTTGTATATTAATGTTTCTATGTGCATGGTGCCCTTTTCTCTATAATGCCATTTTTGAAGGGAGAGGACTATCTTTTTACTTTACATTCCTTTATGTCTTGCAGATTCAGGGGTAGAAGAGTTCTCTAGCGATGGCTTTTTTGTGTGCTTCATATATGTTTGTTTTCGTTGACTCTTTTATTTCTGTTATCCATCGTTTGCTGGGTCTACCCCTGGCTTTGTATTTGTCTGGCATCGTGTTTGTATAGTAATGCGAATGTCAGGAGAGGATTATGTTTTACAAAAATTAAATGCAGATATAAACGAAAGTGGTATGAGTACTGAATATTTTATTTGAGAAAACGAACTAAATTGAAACTAAATAAGAAAAATATACCTTGTAAAAATGGACAAAAATGTTTTATTTCCACAATTTTTGGAATCAATTTCCTAAAAAAAAATTAATTGCATGCAAATTATCATACAAATCGCGTATCATCTTGAAAAGTATTACGGATATATAAAAAAATACATCAGTCTTTCAGGGAAACAACCGTTAAAATTGTGAATAAAAAATGACAAGCTATTTGAGTTGAATTGGTTTGTTATTTAAAAAAAAAAAAACAACCAACTGCACTGTGTAAGATATGGCTAATACATCTCCCAGAGTAATGTCTCAACATTTGGTTCCTTGGAGGCATTCATTTTGGGTATTTGTACCTGTACTGTTTAGTGGGAATAAACACTATGAGCAAAGTGTCTGGTTAAACTCCCATTCTATTTTTTTATTAACTGATTATACATGATTGATTACTATTATCAGAAACCATCAATTTTGTATAGCTTCTGTCTATTTACATACTGAAGTTGGATGTGTCAGGCTGAAACATGTAAATATCATAATGCTGTAAACAATGATAACGAATTGTGTTCTCTGGACTACATCATGTTAACCAGCAGGAGTATGAGAACCATCCCATCTGTTACTTACTAATGCGTCTCATGCTCACAAGTTATGACACACGTGGGTGACAACATCAAAATTTACTGATCACTGGAAAATTGGCGATACAGCATTTCAAGTTCGTTAATAGCACAACTCTCAAAATAGATATGTAGTTATAGTATAACTACGTTGATAGTGTATTGTTATTATTAATTAGCAAATTCGAGGGCACCCTCAGATATTTCTTGCTCCCAGGCGTAATTATTTCGTCATTGACTATGTTCGCAAATCGCAACCACTCTTTTCCTAAGTCAATAGTGTTATGCCATCACTTCGACTTCGTCCTGAAGTCTCGATCACACTGTTGTCTCGGCAAAACTCGAACGTATCATCATCTGTTTTCAAATTCTACGTAAATCTTCTATTTCCCTATTACAAGGGAGTGCTGAAACTACTTCGTGGACATCTAACTACTGGATGCGAACACCACAAGCTGCCGTTCTCTTGCCTTCTCCTGAGCAAATCCCATCTAAAACTTACTTTGTTCCCTCTTGCTAAGTTTTCTGAGAAACTCTATATCTGATCTTCTTGCTAAGTTTCGTCTCTAGACCACACTGACCACATCTTGCTACGTTTCTTCTATAAAACTCAACTGACCACCTCTTCAAGCCTCACTCCTCTGTTGCCTGACCATTGGTTCCTGAAAAGCTTCAACATGGAAGCCTAGATCCGATTCGCTGATTTCACATCCGTCATAGCTCCTCTGATAACCAAATGCAAGAATTAATCATTTGTCCATAGATAGATCATACCATATCTCACAATCACGTGTGCGATAGTATGTCACTTCCTGTCAGATTGACATAATAATAATGAAGGTACCCCCTATTTTTATACATTGCTAGTCAACTCATTAAAACACTTGCCTTGGGCATAGATGATTCCATGCGCTAATAGTTGGACATCGCAGAAATCTTCACCAGCGTGTCTGCAACTGGGACAATGAAAGATTGGAGGAAGTAAATATCAACAGAACATTGTATCGCAATTACTATTACATTGGCTAGTTAGAAACAACCTTCTAAAATGACTCATTTGACTTTTCTCGTGTTTTCATTGGTCTCTTTGTTTATACGTTGTGCCGACAACTAATGACAATCACCGGATAAGTCAAATGAGTCATTTTAGAAGTATGTTTTCCAATTAGACAATATGTTTTATATTGTCAGTGGTCTCATATAACGCATGTCGGTTTTCTAGACTACATGTATACATCCCTTTGAAAATCTAACCTATTGTCCTGCTAGAGGAGCGATCCTGCGGGAGTTTAAGTACGAATACATACAAAATCAAATTGTTTTCGCTGAAATCTTAACACAGATTATGTGTAAATGAATAATCGAATATAGCGGCATCGAGGATTTATTAATAAAGAACAATCATGCAGCGAAAGGAATTTGAACCAAGTCCTCTCAGATTGCACTGATTCGCTTCTCAACTTGGACACAATAGACTAAACAGCCATATGTATACAAAATTTAAAATTGGCACAACAGCAAAGTTTAATTGTGGACAAGTCAACCAGACTTCAGAACATATCCTTCAAGAATGTGCAAACTATGACACATTAAGATGCACATACCGGCCTTCTGATACACCAATGAATGTTAAACTTTATGGTACAAAACAAGAAATGGAAAACACTGTCCAATTTATACAAGAAACAACACTGCAGATATAGACATTATTAGCGAACGAAAGAAGAAGAAGAAGCTTCTCAACTTGATTCAACACGTTCTCCGTCTTCGACCACATCCCATTCCTAAAAAAAGATGCGATTTTAGTCGACTTCCAACGTGTATAATCTCAAGCTACTATGAACATGTGGACCAGTTGGTGGACACACAGACAAAAACAACTACACACACCAGTTTTGTAGTATTGATGTCTTCTGGCACTTACTTATGTTATAGGTTTGTGGTTCTCGAGGAATTTACATACCGGTGCAGTGTGTGTGTTGTTGTATCCACGTTCTCTCCGCGTTCTGGCATAAGTTTTGCCATGTGAGAGACGAATGTCAAGGACACATGTACATTCTGCGCTGGAATACTATTATTCTTGTGACATTCTTAAACTTGACCTTGGGGTTTTAAGCCCCTTTCAACATGAGCCCAAAGGTTTCAATTATATCAGGTCGTATCTTACTAGAACGTTGTTTTCTTTATTACTTGAACTCCTTACAATTATGCTCACGTTGACCGGCTATGACCAAGAAATGTGTAAGTGTCCATTAATTGTGAAAAAAGGGTGATGGATACGGGTATGAGGCGGGCGGGTATGAAAAAGTTTGACAATTATTGACACGGGGAAGAGTCATTGACAAAATGAATCAGAAATATTCAATAATGTGAATATCATAAATGTGAAAGAAAACAGTTTGTTCCTACTTGTTCTGCTAAAAATATATATTTTAATTTTAAAAAAATGGGGGTGAGGGATTGCGCCATAATTAAAGGAAGGGGAGGGGTGTCCCAGAATTCTTGACAATTGATGGTGGAAGGAGCGTAATAAAAATGTGGCAACAAATTGTTGACGTAATATACGATGTATACGATGTGATGTATTGTCCATAATTGTAATCATGGTCAACCTTTTTTTCTCTATTACCTGTATCTTTACCTTCCATTACTAATTTTCCCTGGTGTTATGTCTATTTCTGTGATCAGAAAACCTAAATTTTCTTGATCTATAAGCATCCAATTATCTCAGGACTTTGTTTCCTGAACATTCTCTATCTGGTCTCTTATATTGATTGATTGATTCTTGACATGCATCCAAGTTCTTTGGATCTCGGTGATATCTGATGCTTCTTCTTTGTCGCACTTTGTTTTTGGACTGTACTTGGACTACTTAAAATTAAAACAAGCATGCGGACTTCTCATTGCGTTCTCGCCATGCTGTCGCTAAACTAAAAAAGCACGCGTGTCACTGCAGACCACAGACACACACTCTACAAGAATAACAAAAACATAAAGATAACAAGAATTCAATGCGGCATGTCGTGAATGACGCAAACTGTAGGAGAGGTAACCACCATTTCGACCTTATCAACAGGAGAAGAATAGCGTCCAACTGATGATACCATGACATGCTTTCATAACGTAAGTATCCCACAATGTAGAGATTGTGGACATTGAAAAGCAAACCTAAAAAACGTTCCGCTGATTGTTGATGACTCTGGAGATGGTGATAGCATTATGTTTACCGATGGGTCTGTGCGTCGTAGTAATAAGTCTGTTTGGGGCCTTACATCCAGTTATCGTGGTAATGTTATTGCCGAGAACAGCGGAGCATACAGAGCAACTACATCCAGAATGAGAGTCGATTCTGCTGCCCCGAATGGATCTCTGGGATCTCAATCGCCACAGCAGTTAATGTGTCATACCCCCAGTCCAAGCTGCAAAAGATCAAAAATGGCCTATATCGATATAAGGGGACGGCAACTAAGACTACACCCAACCTCCAGGCCATCACTGGGATTTACAGCTCAGGACACTGGTGTTCGCTGTAATGAAAGAGCAGACAGACTTGCATCCCATGCACCAATAGACTGGGTGTTTACAATGGATAAGGATGATGTGCTGAAACTACTTCGTGGACATCTAACTACTGGATGCGAACACCACAATTGATGAAACGTCTAGGATGAAATTTGAAAAGTTCGGTAGTATTAAGTGTAGTACAGAGTAGTAGTATATCTAGATAAGAACAGGGAGGAACGGAAAGCGTGTTAAAAAGCAGGCCACATTAACCGTCTTCATCAGTGTTCATTCTCAAAATCCCGCCTGGTAGCAGGACTATGGTCCTACTAGATTTCGAGCAGGACGTGGTCCAGAGAATGGAAATGCGTTGTGTCGCCGATTTATTTGTGCCAGTGTCCTGACACCTCCGTCTTCGGTGGACAGGAACTATCAGTATGTATACTCTTCGTCATATGCTAGGGGAGACTGAGAACCACCGAGTCTGCCCGGAGTGCAATGATGTCGTTTCATAATCAATAAACAATGTAAATCTGATATTTCTTCAGAACCACGTTTCTTCTGCGTTCGTTCTCAGACTCCTGCAGTTTATCAGGATGTATCCCGGAGAACGGATTGCGTTGTGGCACGGTTTACAGCGTCGCTGTGATATCTGCACCTTTCGGCCTGACATATCCGACTTCAACGTGACTTTTGTGTCGTTCTGACTATATAGGATTGGACATCAAACTCCACTCTGCATCGTTATTAATCGACTCTTACTACATGCTTGAAAGGTACATTGTCACTATTTATTGATTCTCTTTTGGACACTGTAAAACACGACCAAGAGCCTCCTGTTATATATATTAAAAGTATTGAAATATAATATCGCAGCCACACTATATCCACTTCCTAAATAACTCGTACATTTCTATACACATGCACATTTTTGTTTACTTGCTACCTGTCATTTCTCTGTTATGAGCTGTTGCATTGATGAATGCGCAGTCAAATTCTTCCAATACACACTTCTAAAACACGCTTGTTCTGTGCCGGTGATAAAGTCCAGATTATGTATCTGCTATAGCTTGCATTCACATTTTGCTGTCAATATTCCACCCGGCGTTTTATGTAGGAGAGAATAAAGAGTCTGGGTACACATTACCTCGGAAGATCACAACAGATCTCAATTTTTTTAGACTATTAGTTTTGGGAGGAGTGTAATAATATAATTCCTCTCACTCTCTCTCTCTCTCTCTCTCTCTCTCTCTCTCTCTCTCTCTCTCTCTAACACACACTTGAGGTTTAGGTTCACACTCAGCGCTATGTGTATATTTATGTATGAATTAATCCTGAGATTCAACTATTTTCTTTATTCTTTTCGCTTTATACTCCTTTATGCCTTGATAGCTTTTTTTGTGTGCTTCATATATGTTTTAGTTTATTCTTATTTCTGTAATCCATGGTTTGCTGTAATCCTGGCTTTGTATCCACAGTGTCTGTATAGTAATGCTTTTTAAGGGGGACAATCTGATGGTAGTCTGGAAGCGTGCGAAAACCACTTCTTAATCTGTTGTCTTCTGATGTAATCCAGGATTGGCGCTGTCTTTGTCTTCTGTTCTCGTTCCTGATTCTGTCTCTTATTGTTACTCCAAGGATTCTACGTAATGAAGTCATATCTGTTGTAATACTTTTTTAAAATTCTGTTAGTGTGTAACGTTTGATATTGTGATGGTATGATGATTATTTTATTTAGTGCAGTTTAAGAGGGTCATGCTCACGTATTTGTCTTTGAAAATAGGAACCTACTCCAAGATCCTGTATTCTTCTGATAACTCTCCATGTTTCCTACGAGCGTTTTAGTTCTACACCGTCGGTTTGCTAGGCCTGTCACAGTGTTGTTCAGCGTCTCCAAGTGGTTAAACCGTATTATAAACTATCCCATTCAGAAAAGAAATCAATATATTCCATTTAGAAAGCACTGACCCCATCAAGGCCAGAACCGTGAAGTGGTCATGGGACTTAGTTCAGCCATCAGGGGCTGGCAACTAAGACTGGTCGGGCAGTCCCACTCTAGCAGGACCATAGTCATGCCCAAGTAAGCAGAGTGCTTAAGACGGAGTCAACCATCCAAAAGGCGCACATATAATCAGGTTGCCACGCACAAAACACAATGGAAACATGTCTCCATCTATAAATATACAGATATAGACATGTTTCAAGTGAACGAAAGAAGAAGAAAGCACTGAAACTCCGAGGAACTTAACAAAGGAACTTAACTTCCATTTTGGCGAGCAGGTTAGCAACCGCCATCTCACGCCAATAAGCGGAATTACACCTCTGACTATACTTGATTGTTGATTAGCAACAAACGTCATAGCACTGGGGGCATTTCTATATATGCTCTGCGTGCCGTTCCGTCAGCCATCTAAAAGAGTATAAGCTCAGTGTCCCAGTCAGTTGTTGATTATGATTTCTTCTGATCTTACCGGAGAGGGAGAACTTTCTTCCATCACCTCTAGTCACTCCCATTTCTACCATTCTCTGAATATGTACATTGTCACGTTCGACTTCCTCCTCGTCTTCTCGTAGGTTATTCATGACTGCTCTAATCAATTCAATCCTGTCTCTTCTTATCTCGGTACCGTTCACCAAAGCTTTACCAGTCAACGAATCGGCTCTTTCGTTTCCACTGACCCCAGCATGACCAGGACAGTAAATCAATGTATAGGAATTATTAAAGGACAGTAAATCTGACTATACTATTGAGATTAAACAACTGCACCAAAGAATAATTACATAATAAACTGGACAACAGTGACCAACTCTGAGTTTAACTGAAATACAGAATTAGGTGTCATGTAGCTATGTGTAAATTGATGATTACCCACTGCAAATGCATCACGGACGAAGCCCACCAAACCTGCATGTTATGTTGCTTCTAAAATGCATCCGGGTACAGTTGACTATGTGGTTTGAGCAAACTAAGCTAACTCTTTGAAGTGGAGATGGGTCTTAGTCCAGTCAACAGAGGCTGGAAACAAATATTGGTCGGGCCATCCTCTGCATCGAGCAGGACTACAATCCTGCTCAAGCAAACACAATTGCTGAAGTCAGAGATACCAGGCCGAGAGACGTGTGTCTGGGGGTTTGTTTGGGGTTTCCAAATCTTCTATAGTGGTTATTTTCTTTAATTGTTGTTTTGTTTGTTGATGTTATGGTCCGTGGTTCATGTTTTCCCCTCTCCGTATAGTGGTTTCCAAATCAGATATTTCTGTTGGTGTTATAATTACTTCTTCTGGTGTGCGTTCGACTGTGAACTAGGTGGGTCTTGTCCCATCTGAAAACTTAACTAAGTCTTAGTTTCTAAAAGAAAATAAACTGTATTACACATAGATAGTTCATTTTCCGTGAAGTACCCAGGCAGGGGAAGTGCCAAATTCTTAACCTAGACAAAATCCACCCCCTGCCACCAAAGGGTCTACCTTGTGGAGCCATGAGGCAGAAGAAGAAAGTGACTGGCAGACCAGAAAGGACGATAAACCACTCTAAACATGTACTGGAATGCATAGGGAGTTAACAACAACAAAAAGCAGAACTAGAAAACACCTTGCGCCAGAAAGAGATTAGTATTTGATGTGCACAGGAAAGCCACTTAAATGAAAATATAATCTTAAGAATACAGGATACCAATGTTTTAGAGTTGATAGGACATATTTAATGACAGGTGACATATCGAATAACCGGTGACACACTAACACTGGTCAAGAATAACATCACTGCTAGAGAAACCAAAACACACACAATAAATGTGCTGAATACCAGATAATTAATATTTAAAAAAACACCATTTGAACTCTACTAAAGTTCTACTGCCCAAATGACATCACATTAAACATGACCCGTATTAACATCCTCACCACACACTTCCGGGAAGAATGTCAATTTTGGTCCACACACACACAGCCTGTGACATTCCTAACAGATGCAAGATAAACGCTTCAAGAACTGTCTAAATAATTGTCAATCTACTGGCACTACTGACCGTACTGCGCACCTAGCCCATCAACATAACAATGCAGTCAATACTATCAGGGCCGTAGATCATGTTTTCACTAAGGCTGATGTGTTATCTAGGAAAATGTCATTCGGCCGTTTTTCTGATCATATCCTCATTATGTGAGAAGAAATGTGACGACCTTTTTTAAAAATCAGACATCGTTGAAAAAGGGTGGCTCTGAGTGGTGTTAACCAACCTTTTTGGTTTTAAACCCCCTTTATTAATCTACAGGATTGGATACTGTATCACCGGATATACACCCGAAAAAGAGAGTGAGAGAGCAGATCGACTAACTTGTGTTCCAATTACTTACCACCACAATACAAATATGGTTTTCAATCAACGAGAAAGCCACAATATAAGATGGCTACAGACATGTAAACAGTTCAGAATAAGTTGATCATTCTGCGTCTTAGAGAAGGTGTGTCCTTGGTTGTTCATACAGATGTGTTAACCCATTTTGTCATTGCGTAAGGTGAATCCAACTATTGTTGTGATTTTCATTGGCAAACAAAACAAAGTATAAATAAATGACCAATGAAAATCTTGTCAATAGTCGGAGTGACCTAACAAAGTGACGCTGCACTCATTCCAGTTATAGCGAAAATCATGAAACGGCACACAGCCGACTGTATAAAGATGTAGAGAACCTCTTAAACTACCGTAATTCTGTGAACCATTAGATCAGGAAACTGCACACAGCCGACTGTATAAAGATGTAGAGAACCTCCTTAAACTACCGTAATTCTGTGAACCATAAGGTCCCTACTTTGTAAGAAAGTGCGTAAATAAATGTCTGGAATAATATTAATCTGGCAGTACGGCGCCCCCCCCCTCCCCACTCCTTGGCATAAGCAGCTAGAGATTACCACACACGTTATCTTGTGACTAACAGCGCGGAACATTCAAACATAATTTAATATATAAACTCGCATATGTTGTGCCGGGGCCTCGAATAGGAAGCAAAGAATGGTGACACTATTACCTGCCATTCATGTCGTAAGAGACGACTAAGGATTTTGGGGCTGGAGTTGGGTGTATCTACTCGAAATATCGCAGCTGAGCTGCAAAATTTGACATAACGCATTCTATTCTCTGGACAACATCCTGCTTATCTGTGGGAGTTTTAGAACTTGAAAATAATATTGACATTGAAGAAAACTGATCAAAATAAGCAATTGCGCACTAACTAGCGCTGATTTCACAACAGGGTGGAATGTAACAACAGATAACAACACTTCACAGAGTTTGCCAAATGAAACCATCCATGTGCCATAAAATTGTGAAACACCAAGCAAACGATTGGCTATAAACTCACGCCGCGGTAATCACAATTGATTAGTGTTTTTTAAAATTATTTTTTTTACTTTGCAGTCGTCAATAACCATTACACGATTACTGAGGAGAACGGAGAGAAAAACAATATCCATCAATTGGTAGATGTTGTTTGTTAACTGCGATCAAGAGAACATGATTTTTGTTATTTTGTTTATTAGCAGCTAGCTATGTTCAATCTGATCGATTTCTAAACTAAAATGATCCATTAACTTTCGCACTGTGCACAGTGGACCTCGTAAGTTGATTGTCCGTCGTGAATATATGAATTGACAGTTTGGCAGCAATTCAAATCGTACAGTGTATGTATTATATACTTCGGAGTTAGTAGGAGCATGATTACCTAAATCACGACTACCATTATTTTGCATCAGCTCTGGTATAACAAAATTTGACTATTATCAAAATTAGCGTATATTACCATTACATATATTTTGTGATTTGTTAATATGACAACAATGTATTTATGCAAGATGTCTTAGCATTAAATTTCGAAAATATTTGTGAGAAAATAGTAAACAAGTCACCCATTACTGGGAAAGGAAACAAAATATAGTGAACATGTTAACTGCCATGAACATAAGATGCGACTAATGAGGTTGGGGGAAAGCGGTGGATTTAATTGCCCCATCCCATAGATCAGGGGTCGGGAACCATTTTGTCTGAGAGAGCCATGGACACCACATATTTTGAAAAGTACGAGTAATTCTGTGAGAGCTATACATTTTGTTTAAGACTAAAAATTCAAGTAAATGTGTGCATTATGTGTAATTTCAACACTAAAAGTACAATAATTATGTCTCTGAATTATTTTTAATAACATTGTTATGCTGTTGCTAATCAATAATGATTATTTCTTATCATTAATGCGACTTCAGATGCTGAGCTGCAGTAGACTTTAGCTCATTTGTAGAATGAAATATTGATATGCAATTAATATGTAGATCAAAGGAGTCTAAAGAAACATTTTTCTTATAATCGAACATTTGTCTGCGAGTCAGATGCAGCCATCAAGAGCCATCTGGCTCTCGAGCCATGGATTCCCGACACCTGCCATAGATGATCATCGTGACCCAGAAGCCATGCTGAAGTCGAAAATGACGCAGGTATCGCAAACGCGCTGTAAACTGTGACAACTAATTCCGGACTGCATCCCACAAACCTGCAGGAGTTTGAGAACGAACGCAGAAGAAGTAGAGACCTACTTTTTAGACTGCTGAAAATATACAAAACGAGCTCACTGAAGATGTCTATCATTCTTCTGTTGTCTTGGATTTTCCCAGGTTGATACGATTACGCAATCTGTTGTTTACCAACATTGTGTGTGCAAAACGACCGTTGTCTGATAGCTCTTCCAGATTTGTGTCTGCACGAGGATATACGTGTGCGCGTGAACTGAATATTAGCTAGGGGTAGGGGAAATGTGGAAGTTTAGAGTACGCTTGTGCGCAATTTTAAACACAACTACTATCTTATTGTAAGCTTCTTTTCGTATTCCTAATTTTTTATTTGCATTTTTTTTTCAGCTATAATATTTCGCCTTTTATAAACTGATTATA
Source organism: Meghimatium bilineatum (assembly GCA_034231615.1). Lineage (NCBI taxonomy): Eukaryota > Metazoa > Mollusca > Gastropoda > Stylommatophora > Philomycidae > Meghimatium > Meghimatium bilineatum. The sequence continues at coordinate 105,440,510 of CM067298.1, forward strand.
TGTTGTTTTCTTAAAATGCGGAAAAGCATCAGTGTTTTGTGTTCTTCCACGTTGATATTCCTACCATTTTGTATGTGTTTTTAACACATTTTTTAAATAAATGTGATGTGCGGGGCAGCAGATGAATGTTATTATATACGAATATGTAAAACTGATTAATTGAACTTGACAGTAAGAATTAAAACATGCAATGATCTCTGAACCTCATTGCCAAGAAATAATCATTGTGCAGTCTGATATTGGATAATTGCATACAATGTTCATGTCCTTGCTGTGAAATAGTTCTTTCTTTGTAAGTTACATATACATTTCTTAGCTTTTTTCTTATTATTCGCTTTCACATCTGCCTTTTATTGCTGTACTTTCTTTATCCTCTTTTGGTCGTGTTTGTGCCCACATTTATGGCCTCTTTATCTTTAATGCTCTTATAACCTACCAACTCCATGACACTTTTGACATGTTATTTTTCCTGTCAGATTAATAGCTATCATGAGCGTGCTAGCTCCAGCAGTCAAAAACTGAACATAACCAGACAAGTAGCAATTTGACATCAAATGTGAATTAACGGCGGGGAAGCGGGAGTGGGGCTATAGTAATTTGTGACATCATTTATATCTATCTCTTGTTTCGACCAAATCAGTGTTTCCCAAACTTTTTTTTAAAACCATGCCCAAGTATTTATAAAATTCGTATGACCCCGTATGTAACTTATACATATTTTATATATTCAAAAATTGAATTATTCTTAAATGAAGCCTAATTACAACTTGTTCGAATTGTTCCGCTGAATAATCAAATTCTTTCTCCCCCTTCTCCTTAATCGTCTCTCTATGACTTAACAGGTCGCAATGTTACTATTGTTTTCTCCCTTTTTTGACTTTATAAATGACAGACGACCAGTCTTATAATATTATATTTGTGTTGTCTGCTATCAAACTCCAGAAATTATTATTAGCATCTCGCCCCCAGAGTGTAGAGATTAATCGAGTCACTCGACAATAGTCATGTGAACTCCTCGGTTATCATCCTTCAAAAGTGACGTCTTAGACTGCCCACGATTTTCATTGGCTATCGATATAAAAGTGACTAATGAAAATCAATGAAAAAGTCAAATAGTGTCACTTTAGAAGGATAAATCCGGACGAATACACGTGACTATCATCGAGGGACTGGCATAAATCCAATACGATGTCTACTTACGTAATTGAGATAACAGGAAAGCTGCACGGTTATAACAACTGGTAGATCACAGATTACGTGCATGAAATGCTCATGGTCAATATAACCAATAACGCGGTTATTTGCACTCCAAGCTATGTATAAATTGAACACAACAGTAACACGATATTACGTGGCTATCTGTACTGTTAACGATTATCGGACCAAATTACGTATAGTGCTGATGTCGTATCTAACCAGTGGCGGACTGTCTAAACTATTAATTACCCGGAGATAAACGATACTAAATAGGTCATTGGCATTTTACATTTGTCTTATTGTTACGTGGAAACACTTGCCATCAGACAAGTTATCACCGAGCCTCACGCGTCAATTATAGTCATATAGACGCATTGGAAATCATTCTTCAAAATTGACTCTATTTGAATTTTTCCTGCATAAAGATTACTTTTTAAAGGGAAAATGCTACATATCAATATGAGAATATTGAGTGAAACCTGAGTATTTATGTAAAAGTTACATGAAATATGTACTAGTTAGTAATATTGTTTGCTTGTATTATTTGTAAAGTGTATTATTTTTTGAGCTGCCCAATGTTTATCTTTATATGCTATAATTTTTATTTCCCACAGAGAAGAGATAATGGACCTAGTGCGAAGTGACCAACATATTATGAGGTACAAGCCTGTTTCTACTTTGGTAGAATCTGGAGCTGTTTCGCTGATCTAAGATCTTGTGCGAGAAGCTTAATTAGTAGCGATTTACCAAAATATAAATTTAGGTTCTATTGTCGCGATTTCCCAGTACACATGGACTTGACGATTCATAGGGCGATGTTATCCTAAATGGGAGTTTATCATTTAAAAAGGATAGATAATTTTAAAGGCGTAACTCCCATTCAGGATTTATATTCACATCACTTGAAGACTGGTCAATTCTACGTGGATCGGGAGATTACTACGATAGTACCGAAATCTGTACTAAAATAATATTGTTAGTATGAACAGGAGGAGATGTAATTATTTCATTAAAACAAAAGTGTGATTTGGAAAACAGAAAACTTGTTTAGAATGATAGAAGGGGCAGTGAAACACATATAGTACATGGAAGCTGCTGGTGATGTGATCCCAGAGTTGCTAGATCGTTGAAATTGTTTATGGCCAAACTTATAAATGAAGTGTTAAAAAACAGCAATCATAAGACAAACTAGAATTCCGTGAATTCCTAATGCTAATAAAATTATATATTGGACATTAAGTCATGTTTGTGTTTTGACATCAGTTATGAGATAAAACAATTCTACAAAGAACATAGATGCGACCAGACTTTGCGTATTTTCTTAAAATGTAATAGATATATTTCGTATATATCTCTCTCTCACGTGTGTGTGTGTGCGTGCGTGCGCGCGCATATTTTTTTTTATGTATACATACATACAACAGATGCACGCCCATACACACGCGCATGTCAAAATATGTAAAATCTGATAAATTGTAACATTGGTTAAAATGCCTTAAGGCACACACACATAATTTTATGGTCAGTGACATTTCAAAATGATAAAACGTGCTACATTTCAACATGGACTGACCAATATGGCAACCCAGATGTCAGCTGCTAAATGACAGAAGAATAATCACAAAATGTTTCTGTGTGAGATTGTAAAAGAAAAAAAGATAATGATAGAAATAGGGAGAAAGTTTGACACATTGTTCTGCAAAGATGTTTTTTTTAATGTGTTTATTAATTGGAATCTAGTTCACCATTACTGTTCATTAAATAAGTCATTATGCAAACATAATAATTGAGTGGATCCCCATTAACATAATGTGAAGAAAAAAACGTGTGTATGTATATTATTGTATATAAATATGTTTACATATGAAACTGGGTTGGGAAATAATCAATGTCATTTGCCTCCTATCTTGTATATTTGTAAAACACAAAATATGTCAAGTTTGTATTTCTAAATATAGAATCTATGATGTCATGAAAGGTATACTTGCTATTTATGTTTAGAGTGCAGTTGGGTCAAAATTAATCCAAGTGCCATAGAAAAAATCTTTCAATTTCATTTCTTCCTGTAGATGAGGATGAAAGAAAAGTTTTTTAAAGAAAAACGTCAATGTGCATGTTATGCAGTAGTTAAATGTATTCTGTGTGGCCAGAGAACTTGAAATATGTAATAGTTAACTGTATTCTGTGTGGCCAGAAAACTTAAACTATGTAATAGTTAACTGTATTCTGTGTGGCCAGAAAACTTAAACTATGTAATAGTTAACCATATTCTGTGTGGCCAGAGAACTTGAACTATATAATAGTTAACTGTATTCTGTGTGGCCAGAGAACTTTATGTAATAGTTAACTGTATTCTGTGTGGCCAAAGAACTTGAACATATTTGCAAAAGCGTATTGCCAGAATCCCGAGTCTCAGAAGATTATACATTTACATGTTTGAAAACAAGCCAGTGTTTAAAATAAATTAATATTGTTAACATATGCATTTGTTTATTGTAAATACTGAGAATGTGGCATTGAACGATGGTGTGCTTTGCGTGCATGTGTATGATTTGGCTTGTTTTGCTCTGATTTTAATTAAATATGTAATATACATATGTGTATGGCTTTTGTTTATCACAAAGCTGTTTGAAGCGATATCTTCTGCACTTTGTTGTTAAGTATTTTAAATCATGTGAAATCATTTTGATTTGTAACTGAATAAATGAAAATTAAATTGTTTTTGTGCCTAAGTAAAGTTGTTTGTTTATCATGTCTGGAAAAACATTGATTTCCTCTGGTGATACCTTAGCTTCCTGTTGTAAAATGTGTTAAACCAGACCACAACTTTAAACCAGAACACGCTTTTTTGCTGCAGCCAAAAGTCATGTCAGTTGTTACCATGAGAAGCAGTATGTCATATATTAAACCTACAGGTACAAGCAACTCCTACCTTGCTCTGTTTTATTTTGTCTAATGTAATATGTTTGTAAACATGTTTCTGTCTTTAACTGTTTTTATTCTGTGCAGTTTTTATTTTGATGTCAATAACCTCAGCTACTCTACAATACAAACATAAAGACTTTTCTAGTTTATTTATGGCTCCCAGACATGGTTAATGACTAAGAAAACCCCAACAATCATCAGCCTAACCAGCTAGTAAAATTGTTTTGGCTGGCTGTATTTTCTTAACACCTTGTCTATTGTCTAGCACCAATCTTGTTGATTAGGAGATGTGCGGGAGAGTAATGTCTCAAACACTCGCCTTAAAAAATCAGAACATGACATTTAGTACAGTACTACGAAACAAAACATAACCGGTTAGTCTCGCCTTAACGGGTTTTTCCAAACATCTCTGGAAAATGTAGACATTACATAACATCTTCTTCTCGTTCACAGTTTAACGTGTCTATACAACAAGTCCGGTTTTCTTACTAAATGCGGTATGGTGCAACGGGTACCGCATTGCTCTCGGCAGATCCAGGCTTAGCAGATAACCAAGATCCCAAAAGTACCTCCCCGTGGTGCACTCTGGAAATAGAAATATAGCTGCTCTTGCTGATTTTGGTTAAAATATTTGGGGATCGTGTCCGTAAATGTGGAGGTAGATGGAAAGAGATTTGACTGCAAAAAGACAGGCGATATCTCCAACACCTCTGCGCCAACACATGAAGCAGCACTGTCGACACACAGTGAAGTTAGTCAGTTCGGTAAAAGCATTGGAGGGACGATCAATGCAGGTGTTATGAGAAATATTAAGAATCGGTGTGTCAGTCACCATAAGGATAGTATAATGAGTACACTGAGAGGGAGGCACAGCGCTAGATTGCAGCGTCATATGCAAAGAGACCAGAAAATGTTTCAAGGAAATGGAACTAAAGTATTGTTTGCTCGAGACAAGCTACCAGTTACCGGTGATCCCAGCACGGGCCCGACTCTACTGTTAGTTTTTCCTATAAGGGAATCATGCTCGTGGAGAGAAAACGTTCAGTACCCGATGACACATGCACAAGCGTCCAAGGAGACAGGCTATGCTCAGCTCAAGAGTAAAATGCTTGTCCCCGTCCTAAAAATGTGTGTAGACTCAGACTTGGACGAGGGGTTCACGACGTTGGTGGACGACACCTCGGCTAAGAGTGTAAACGAGTCCGAGTCCAACTCTTCTGTCGAGTTCTTCCTAAACAGGAACCAGGCTCGCGGATGAGAAAAAGTTCGGTACCCGATGGGCACGGGGATAATACGTCTAAATACACTGACTGCGGACCATTTCATTAAGATAGACGTAATGGGCAAACCGTATCGGCGTAGAGTCAGTACACATTCACCGCCTGGCGACAGATAGGAAGGCTGTCACAGGCTAGGATAGTCCACCCAAAATGTCACGGCATGCCGAAGTCGGCTGTGCTGGGCCTTCAATGCGCATGACGGTGGCACAATGTAACTACGTTCCCGGCGGAAATCGCACGAATATCTGTGCTGATTATTATGGAGCGAACGCTTACACACAAACAATAATAAATGCTGTTGTATTCGAAAGCTTATCATTACTCTCACGCAGTTTGACATGTCTATACAGCAAGTCCGGTATCCTTAATAAATGCTGGTCTATTTGAAAGCTGATCAGTGCTCCCATACAGTTTAACATGGCTACTCAGCGTGTCCGGTTTTCTTAATAAATGCTGCTGTATTTGAAAGCTTATCAGTGCTCACATACAGATGAATATGATACATCAACACAATAAGCTCTCCAAACAAGCATATTCTCAACCATTTGAAGGAGTGTTGAAAAATTCACCCTTATTGATGTTATCAATCCATAATTTTCTGTTATTTTCTCCTTCTACCCTCAACTGTTCCTTTCAAAGCAATTTTAGAAAGCGAGTGGTGCCTCTTTACATATTGAAACTAAACAAGTTTACGCCGTTTCACTACTGCCAAAAGTGGTCCTTGATATCCTACTAGTTTGTTTATTTGCTGTCGGGCAAATGTATTTGTCTTGTGTAAAAAATATTACGAATTTGTGCCCGTATTCTAGTGTAGCATTTCTATGGGTAGAATATTGTTCTAAGGTTGATACCGTAAGGGATACCACCTGCTGATCTCCAAATCTGAGGACTAGTACTGTATGGAAAGTTTACCTATCACCTTTACTGCGAAACTGCTTGATGTCTGTGAAAACAAAACAAAAACTGTATTTCTGTGAAAATTGCTGAAAGGGCATCTTTGACGCTGCCTTTAACTTTTACCTGGTTTGTGTCCACATCACCTCTATGACAGTCAAATAAGTTCCAACATGTGTGCATCAGAATATATCAATAAACAGCTTTCATATACACTACACACACTTGGAACTGAGATGACAATACAATAAAACTGATATATTCGAAAATACAAGGATCTCAGTGGCTAAGATATTTGCGTTGTGTTCATGAGGTCATGGGTTCATCCAGATATTTTCTCTTGCTTACAAGTGCACTTTTTCAGCTATCCCTGAAGATTATCGCATGAAGTTATGTAGTTTCCTGCTATTGGTGATATTCTTAGCAGACGATGTGCTGACATTACAGATTATGACAACTCAAGTACAATAAGTTCATGGGTCAAACACATTATTACATATTGTTTGTACTTATAACTGAAAAACATGTTTGAACTCCTGACATAAACATAACATAATTGCTATTAGATTGCAGGCCTTTATCCCCCTACCATGTCCAGAATGAAGACCATGTTATAATTGGTAAAAGATTGGTATCCTATCTATGTTAGACTTCTGACCAGGCAATAACTTAGTTGTATGAAAAGTAAAAAGAGACACGCTGTTGGCCGTCCATATTTTATAGTATTTTTAACCGTCCATATTTTATTGTGTATTTAAGTCACTGGTATACAACCTTTAATGATCCGCGCCACAAATGCAAGGTCGATCTGTGAGGCACAGACTACTTCCCCAAACTCCGATGTTTTACTAAAATATGCATGTATGCAATAAGGGAGGTATGTCCATAAATTGCTTCAACAATAAGGGGGAAAGAGGTATGAACATTTTTAAAAAGTTGTTGCCAAGAGGGAGTGGTTTAATAAGAGTTGACGTCAACAACACTGTTTTTTACATTTAACGAGAGCAAAGAGTAGCAATGATGTTATATATCATGCATGTCGTAAGAAACAACTAAGGAGATTATGAGTGTAGTATTGACTTTCCCATCGTACCTGAGATCAAAGTGGTCCAGGGCTATACCGAAGTCAGATATGTCAGTCCGAAAGGATCAGATATCGCAGCTAAACTATAAACTATGACACAACCCATTTCATTGTCTGGGCTTCGTCCTACTAATTTACAGAAATTTGAGAGTGAACGAAGAAGAAGAAATGACATTTTAGTTTTCCGTCTGAAGATACACAATAGAATCCCTCTAAAGCGCATAGTTGTACAACACAGTCCCCCCCCCCCATTTAAATATATTTATTCTGTATTGCAGACCTTAGATAAAGAAGGGGGTTGTGGCTAGGCCATAGACATGAGCACCTCAAGAAGTGGGTTTTACCTAAACGAAATCAATTTTTTTGTAAATGTAATTCGTCTATTTTCGTGTATAAGTTATACAGTTTGACGACAACTTTGAAGACCTTTTTGTGAAAAAAATTGCGAATGGAGGAGTTTTTACCTAATTTTGGTTACGTTTCTAGTACTAAAGTTACGTTAGCTTTGTTGGAGGAAGGGGGTGTTCAACTCCTCTCTATTCTGCTGGTCAGGGTTGGGTTAACCCCCACCCCCAGCACTTATGAACATGACTTTTAGTACTAGGAACTTATCCAAAAGGTTGGTAAAACAGGCTCTCTTGACGATTTTACACAAAAAGGTCTTCAAATGTCCCGTCAAATAATGAAATTTACGCACGAATTCCTTTTTTTTAAACAATAATTTTGTTAGATAAATCCCCCCCTTAAGGTAATCATATCTACGACCCTGCTTTATTGGTCTATACTGTATATAGCGAATTTATGCTATTACATATATGTTGTGTCGGTCCGGATCATGTTGTTATAATGGGATTTTACTGTACAACTTCATTTTAACATGTTCCACAAAAGAAAGATATTATTCATACAATGCAGTTCGCATACACTTAAACAGGTGCACATACTTCAAAAAAATTTATATAAAGTAGTTGATTGATGAAATATTTTGTTACTTTCACGTTGAAAAAAGCACAGTATTAATGCATGTGTCATGTAAGTGTATCTTGCAATGTTATTGCAGTTGTATCACTCGTATGAGAGATAAGTGATAACAGTGCAGATGTGGGATAAATCGTGCTTTTCTTCAGTTCTGTTAGAAAACGTAAAATTAGATAATGTAATAAAATGAGATCAGAAACACAGTTGTCCATATCCCAGTTTTTATCTAATCTGAATAGAAAGTCTTATTTCTAATTTTTAAAAAAAAATTTTGTGTGTGTGTGAAAGAACAGTTAATTCTCTCGTAAAGATGTCTGTCTCATGGTTCTCTCGTTTTTTTCCCCAGATATAACAATATTTAATTCTTTTACATATGGCGTGCTTCCTGTTCGTCCCGTATAACATATCTATGTCTGCTTGTTAGCAGTGTATAGTCTTTCAACGGGATACGTTGTCATGGTTTAAAATAGCCTGCGATATCTCAGCCTTTCGTCCTAATGCATCCTACTTCAGCATGACTTCTGTGTCACTTTGCCCTCTATCAGATGGGACAGTTGACTTCACCCCGAAAACTATATTAGTCGCCTCTAACGAAGAGCTTGGCAGGTAACTGTTTAGTTATTCGTGTTATCACAAAGGCCAGCAAAGGAGTTGCGCTGAGAGCGATCGCAGCGCTGATACTAAACAATCACAGCTCGTAACTTTATACGAGGCTCTTGTCCTCCCTGTCATTGAATATGCCTGAATTTTAGACGTCAGTATCACCGCCAGTCATACACAGGTTGAGAGGCTAGAGAGAATTCAAAATAAAGCGATGGGCATCATCCTTGGTTACAGAGGGACACACTCTGTATGGCTATGATATTTCCTCTTGATTTACCGAGAATATCTCATAGACGAGGCGGAATATCTTCAGCGTTCATTCTCAAACTCCTGCTGGATCTCTCCTGTAGCAGCTACTAGATCTCCAGCAGGATGCAGTCCAGAGAATGGAAATGCGTTGTGTCGCCGTTTTATTTGCGCCAATGGCCCGACACATCCGTCTTCGGCGGAATATTATATAATGATATTAAGGGATTGGAACAACTTATCTAGAACACTAAGAAATACAGAAAACCACAAAATTTATATTTAAACACGCAAAACACAAAAATCATGTCAAGAGATATAACAACACAACAACAAAAAATCAGAATAGACAATACCGAGATAGAATGTGTGGATAAATTCTAATACTTACAAGCAAACATCAACGGTTGGAGACTGCATGGCAGAGATAAGGAAGAGATTGCCAGTGGCATATTGTAAGAATAACACGGTTGAAAAACAAAAACATATGGAAAAACAACAAAATAGAAACGAAACTGCTAATGCTACGAACTTTTATTTTTCCGATTGCAACATACGGCTGTGAAACATGAACCCTAAGTAAAACAGCGGCTAAGAAGATCAACGCTTTCGAGATGAAATGCTACAGAATATCATGGAAAGAAAAAAAGAGAAACTCAGATATTATAAACACATTGAAGATTCCAGAGTGTTGGTTACTAAACACAATAGCAAAAAGAAAACTACACCTGTTTGGTCATTTAAAGGGACATAATTGAGGTCAGAGAACCTAGGAGGAGGAGGAAAGGCAGACCAAGAAGACGATGGACTGACGACATTAAAGATAACATGAATAATATCGTTGGAAAATGGAAGCCGGATCGCCCACGACAGAGAAGGGTTCATGGAGTTCTTTGGGAAGACAACATTCTGGAGAATCTGTTACATGATACATGTTATAGAATTGATATTTGGCGTGCCCGTGCATACCTCGGTGTGAATTCTGACATAGACACCCACTACACAGTGAACACCCTCGTGTGAAGGGAAGCAGGCTCAAGAAAGGCAAACCGTGGATGGGTCGTGCCGAGAATACCGTTAAAAGTACCTGCGCCCAAGAAAACATAATCCATGGCGAGGAATGGATACTTATGCATAAGGTCTTACAAGATGCAGTCAAGACCGTCATTACACTCAATAGAGTGCTGTAAACATATCCTCGTGGGCCTGGATGCTGAGGTCAAGGCACTCACCTGCTAGCATACCGATGGCACAGATGTTGTGATTTACACGGACGGGTCGGTCATCCGTCACCACCGATGCTCATGGGCCTTTACTGTCAGATCAAAAGGAAGAAAGAGCAGTACACGAAGCCAGTGGTGTCTTTATCGCAGCAACAAGCAGTCTAACAATGGTAGTATTCGCCGTATCGCAGGAACTTCACTGACTGGAATCGCAAGCATATTCCCATGCGAGCATACTAAGCGACTGAATGAATATGATTCAGAAAGTCAAAACAGTTGATGTACGTAGGAGATAGGTGGAGTCATTTGAGAGAGAAAAAAATGCGAACATCACTACGAAAACCCACGCTTATCTTTATCCCCGGACACGCGGGCGTGGAGGGAAACGAACGGGCCGACCAATTAGCTAATCTCGTCACCAAAACAGACAGTCTATGGACCGAGCAGACATACTCATTGCATTCCTGCGTCCTCACGATCAGAGGATTTTGAGATGAATGAGCATGCATCAATATCCAGAATGCGCGAATTGGGAGTGAGCGTGGGCGAGGACGATAGAGAACACCTGACAAAGATTTCAAAAAGAGCAATGAACCAACATAGAACCGAACCATCAGCCGTTATACCCTGAGAGATTTACTGAAACGGAGATCTGAGCACCTATGGACGTGACCGGTGTGCGAAGAAGATAATAAACTTACCCAATTTGCAGGAGTTTGAGAGCGAATGCAGAAGAACAGTACAGGTGTAAACAAAATGGAACATAAGTGCTTCTAAGAAGAAAACAATGATCATGATGCAATATCTAACAACTCTTGTCATTGGTTAAATATTGTCTATATTATATTGTTTGTGTAGTATGTGTCTGGTCAAGTCCTTCTCCAGAATTTGATTCTGCCAACTAGTGAGACACAACTAGGCTGATGCGAGTGATCCGTGTGTTTCATTGATCATTTTTGTGACGCCAGCAAATGATAAGCCAGATCAGCCAAAATGAGTGACTGTGTGTAACTAGTTGGTAATAAATATTGTAGCTAGAAGGTTTTGTCCTGGCAATACTTTGTTATTGTAGTTATAATTACTGCTGTGTTATTAATGGGATGTTTTTTTCTTAATTTATTTCTGCAATCGCCACCTGCGTCTTTCGTGTCACATTGTTACCTGTCTGGTGTGAAATTATAATAAATATGTGCTTGAGAAGACAGGTCAACTACCTGTATGCCAGGTCAGAGTGTGTTCAAATATATTACAGGTTGCTTTCCCCAATCACTATTAACTGCCATGTATGTTAGAGACGTGACCTTTAACGGTATGGAAGACCTGTTCGCAGAATTAGACATTGGTTACTTAAGTTTCTCATTATTATCGTAATTCCCGTTGGTCACTATTTATATACTGGGAGTTGCCATTGCTATTTTTTGCATGCCACTCCAGGTATATAAACAATGACCAACGTAAATCACGACAATAATTTAAAAAGTAACGAAGGAAGTCCTAATTAATTCTGTGCAAGTCTTCTATAACAGCCGGTAATGTTAGAGCTTAACTCGTTCTTGTGTTGCCTAGGCCAGAAAGGGGAGCACAGAATAGTAACACTGTGATCTCTCATGCATATTGCTAAAGACGAATAAGGACGTATTTTGCGTTATCCTCTCCATTCCATACAACTAGTGCCAATACTATAGTCCGTTGACTAATGCATAAATACGGAAGGACTTGTTAGATTGCAGATATTTTGAGTAGGAAACTTTCGAATATCAATGACGCCATATAAACTTTTTTTTTTTTTGCGCTACATATGGCTATAGAATGGGACGTAAATGTGGCACTAGGTTTTAACATTGGATTGGTTAGAGAGTAACGAGATTAAGATGTCACCGGTGGAAATGGACTTGGAGAGAGAAATGATAGAGGCAAGAAACTGATTGAATGGACAAGGGTACAAAACATGATCATTGGAAACACCTTCTTTTAGCAACACCCTAGACTGGAGAAGTCCAGGAAATAACCAGCACAATCAAATTGAACCAAACGTGTCATAGCCCAAAAAACTAATCGTCATTAAATCCTGCGACGCCTTGCAGAAAAAAGACAATAGCTAGTTATACTAAAGAATCAAATTGACTACGTATGAATATTGATATAGGCGCATATTGCATCATCCCATAGACTGCAACTGTTGTGTCGTGCATAGTTGACTGGGACGGTAGTATTCTGCAACCTTCAGACGCACTGGTTTAGATTGCAACAACAGTAATAGTCGTAGAACTACGACATATGTGCTTGTGACCTTCTTTTTGCTGTGTCTTTGGTACCGTGTCTCTAGATAGTGCTTCCAGGCGCTATAAACGCCTACAAATTTAGTGTTCACGGTTAGCTTGAGAAGGCAAACTGATTGACTACGTCACTCCTGTTGACTGGAATGTTTCCGTGGATTTCATTGGTCACTGCGATGTGTTGTAAACGGAGATATTCGGGTATGCCAACAGAAGTAACTATGAATCGTGAATTCAACGGTACTTGTAAGATCTCCGCACATAATTAATTAGGACTTCATTGTTTGATTGTTGCCGTGTTTGTTTGGTCACCATTTATACACTTGGAGTCGCCTTGGTCGTTTTTTATCATGCGATCCCAAGTATATAATTAGTGACCAACCAAAACCACGACAATAATAAAAAAGCAACGTGACAGCATTGTCTTCTATTTCAGACGGTCTCGTGTGAATAACGTGTACCTATACATATCCTGCGTACTGTAAAATCTAAAATTTTACAACGCATATTTGCAATGTTCGTAAAAAGCAAACTAATTCGTATGTGCAAAATCTGTAGTATCTATGCAATAAATAATAGCAATATTTTAGTGTCATTTATATTCGAAAAGTTGCATTCCCAAAATCTATGCTAAGTAACTTGACGTTTTGGAGAAAATAGCTTCCAACCATGTTTATGAATTAGTAAACGGATTATATAAATTTGTTGTTGCACTTTTCTTGTTAAGATATAAGAGCATGGATTATTGTGATTTTTATTGTGATATTTAGTTTGACAGCAGTCATTTTGATTCGAATTATAGAACACACTTTTTATTGTACTCAATAGTGTTCTGTTTTGACACGTGTGTTAACATTCGTTTTGCTTCAGGTCATCCATGAAACCCGTCAGATTTGGCAGCATTGTCATTTCTGTCTCAGTAGGCCATATTTTCTCCCTCTCTTCGTGGTAAAAGTTGACATGCAGAAAAGATTGTGTTCTGCATTCTCTGGGCTTTACTAGAATTTCTGCATTTCCTATTTCTCTTTTGCCAAGTTCAGATTTCTCTAATATAGTATAGTCAGGATCACACTCGAAGTTATACAGCTTCTTGCAATAATCTGTCCATCTTCTGGCTATATCTGTTGTTTCATTGAGTATCTTCCATGTTAGTCTTCTATCGTAGGTATCTTTGGTAATTTTGGCTGTGTTATCTTTTCTTTGTCATTTTCTACCTTACTGTTTACGTGTTTAAATCCCACATTGATGGTTCACATTGTTCCTCTAGCCATGTTTTTTCTTCTTATTTCATTTCTCTTCTGATATTTTTGTATATTTTTGCTATATTGTCCTTCTACTTCAGGGACCGCTTTCTTAATCTTTTTTTATTTCTCTTTGATCGTCGCACAATTTCAGAATTTCATTTATTACCAAAGGTTTGTGTGATATTCTTAGTGTTCCTAGTGTTTCTGTTGCTGAGTCTAATAAAGCGATGGCTTCATGAGAGAGTTAATATCTTCGTTTACAAGGTTTAGAACTGAACATTTCCCCCGACTGCTGCCACAAATATCTCAGCTATTTCTGGATCTTTCAATTTTTCTAGATTAAATCTTAATCGCGTTATTTGTTTTGATTATTTTTATATTTAATATTGATCGTCATTGCACTATACCATGGTCGCTTTCGATGTCTGCCCCTGGAAAAGTTTGTGTTTTGTTTATACTTGGACTTGAATTTTGTTGGGTGTAAGAATGAAATCAATTTGATTGTGTGTTTACTTTTGGAGCATGCCATGTTGTTCTTCTGAAAGCTTGTGTGGAAATAGTGTAGTTGCAAGAGTGAGTTTAAATGTGCTGGCAAAATCCTATAGTCCTATACTCTTAGTCCTCGTTTCTCCCCTGTTTCCAATTTCGAAAGCGGTGGTCTGCTTGCTTTCAAAGTTATTAATGAATATAATAAGGATTTTATATTTCTTAATATTATTATTTCTATTTATATATATTTGTTATTATTTATATCACTGCAGGCCAATAATTGATGGTCAATGTGCTGAATTATTTATATCATTTCAGGCCAATAATTGACGGTGAATGTGCTGAATTATTTATATCACTGCAGGCCAATAATTGGCGGTGAATGTGCTGAATTATTTATATCACTGCAGGCCAATAATTGATGGTGAATGTGCTGAATTATTTATATCATTTCAGGTCAATAATTGACGGTGAATGTGCTGAATTATTTATATCACTGCAGGCCAATAATTGACGGTGAATGTGCTGAATTATTTATATCACTGCAGGCCAATAATTGGCGGTGAATGTGCTGAATTATTTATATCACTGCAGACCAATAATTTATGGTGAATGTGCTGAATTATTTATATCACTTCAGGCCAATAATTGACGAAGAATGTTCTGAATTATTTATATCACTGCAGGCCAATAGTTGATGGTGAATGTGCTGAATTGTTTATATCATTTCAGGTCAATAATTGACGGTGAATGTGCTTAATTATTTATATCACTGCAGGCCAATAATTGACGGTGAATGTGTTGAATTATTTATATTACTGCAGGCCAATAGTTGACGGTGAATGTGTTGAATTATTTATATCACTGCAGGCCAATAGTTGACGGTGAATGTGTTGAATTATTTATATGACTGTAGGCCAATAGTTGACGCTGAATATGCTGAATTATATATCATATTCAGTTATAACATTAAAGACAAACTGAAACTGGAAATAGTTATACTGATTTAATGGAAAAATGTAGCTAATTTTCTTTTGCTGAAAAAAAACTGAATACACTATAATTTTAATGTATCATCCTGTGCATAGGCAATAGTTCTACTGTTTAATGGCCATTTTCAAAGAGTGAAGAGATCGTGAAGGCTTGAATTGTTGCTGCTCATGTTGATTGCATTGAGTTTTCACCTGATCAAGTAATTGATCCCCACAATATGGTATAAGCTGGTTTCATTTGCATATCATCCATCTGCACTATCAAAATCTTTTCCTACTCAGAAAACTTGCGTTATTGAAATTGCAAGTACTTGTAAATGATGCCATTCTCATTAGACAGTAAACAGAATCAAGTCAAAGTTTAAATATGTTTGCATGTGGGAGACACAACGTGAGAGTTTTACTAATAAATCTGTAGCATGCAGGAGATTTTATATAAACCATATAAGAAAAGCACAATGTGCAATTACTGTAGCTGCTTCCATATTTGTCCTTAGTAAAAAAAATATTGTTCCGAAATAAATAATAATTGATTTTCAGTTATCTACAAATTAATGCCTCCAAATGATTATAGCAATTCTCTAGTAATTTCCATTTTATTGCAAGCTTCCTCAATAAAATCTCTAACACTTTTCTTTGTTGGAGATGTAGCAGCGTCAGTATTCTTGTAATGGACAAGTATATTTTTGAGTTGCAACCATCTCTTCAGTTTACTGTATGGAATAATTCATAGAGTATTTCTACCAGCAGCCCGCTATTTTCTACACAGACATCTACACACCTGTTTGGTAAAACTTTAACGCTTACAGATATGGATGGTGCAGTATTTGATGTCACGCTGATAGTGTACAATACCAGGTAAGTGAACATACCTTCTGCAACAGTATGTATACATTCTCCAGTTCTTATGTAACAAGAATTTTAATTTTACCGTTATATGACTTTACAGAATTGTGAAATAAATCTTGTATAACATCACATAATAGTCTTTCAGATGAAAGATTCGCCCATGTGTTGCCGGGGCCCGAAAGGGGAGCAAAGAATAGCAACACTGTTTACCTTCCATGCACTTCGTAAGGAGGTTATGGGATGGAGCTGGCTGTCCCATCCCATATAGGGTCAGTGACCCAAAGCCATGCTGAAGTCGGATGCGTCAGGCCGAAAGGCGCAGACATCGCAACAATGCTGTAAACCATGACACAACGCATTCCGTTCTCCGGGCTACATCTTGC
The DNA here is from genome assembly GCA_034231615.1 of Meghimatium bilineatum. Classification (NCBI taxonomy): domain Eukaryota; kingdom Metazoa; phylum Mollusca; class Gastropoda; order Stylommatophora; family Philomycidae; genus Meghimatium; species Meghimatium bilineatum. Next base: position 105,457,173 of record CM067298.1, read on the forward strand.
TAACCTGCAGGAGTTTGAGAACGAACGCAGAAGAAGAAGAAGATGAAAGATTATTATTCTTACTGATGATTTCCGAAGCAAGTTTTTGTTTTATCTTTATGAGATTGTGATGATGGAATTGATAAGTAGGATAATAATTCAGGAAGCAAAGATGGGCATGCATCTGCCCTCAGAATATGATTCTTTCTAAGACGATTATGTTTAACTACCAATTTGTCAGTGATTGTACGTGGCACGGTCATATCTTCATCTTCTCGTTCAAAGATTGACATGTCTACACCCCAAGTTCGGTTTTCTTGATAAATGATGCTGCATTTGAAAGCTCCTCTGTGCTCCCATATAACTTTCTGTGAATATCCGTCTCGGTGGGTCAGTGTTCCTCCCTAAGCTAGTTTAGTACAGTCATATAATGAAATGTTTTTGTCAAACCACACTTCTTGATCTTGTATGTGTTCTATTGCTTCATGGAATACATCTCTTCAACTTATTATTATTATTTATATTACTACAGGTCAATAGTTGACTGTAAATGTGCTGAATTATGTATATCACTGCAGGCCAATAGTGATTAGAATCACATGGAAATCTAAATACTGTCACATATTCCTTGGTTATATTGTTACGTAGTTCGATTTGCATCCTGAAACACAACACCTTCTATGCATTTTAAAGTAACACATAAGTCAAAGCAAAATGTCAAAAAATATTCCAGTTACTTTTGTACATAAATATATTCCTCAGTGAAATCCTAGTTAAATTTATATCCAGGAAAATCAGACTTTTTGCACAAACTCAGAACAGACACACAGTAGTACTAATCAATGAAAACATTGTTAATGTTTTGTGAAACGAATAAATGCATATTTTTCCACGTGTAGACTAATTATAAACTAAAAACGTTTAGTAGACTAAAAACGTTTTTTAACACAAAATCATGACCATCTGCTCGGTTATAGGGTGAATTTTCGTACTCGTCCCAAAAACACAGCTTTATCGAAATTGCTCGTGGTTCTAAATTCGATCATACACATTCATCCATGTGGATCCGAAACCTAGACTCCTGAACACATACTTCAGGATTGCCCAATATACAAAGAGCAGAGACAGCATACCTGGCCAGAGAATACAATTTTGAAGCAAAAGCTATGGGACAGCCGCTCTGACCTGGAGAAGACAGTGGACTTCGCCATGACGACAGTGCTGATAATATAACATAACAGCAGATGCTGAACGCAGAAGAAGATGCACATCCGTGGTTTCCAAACTGGAGAGAGTGAGATGATCTCAAGGATGAACAATTTGGGAATTAAGTATATTGAAGGCATGATTGCGATGAACAATTTGGGAATTACGTATATTGAAGGCATGATTGGGATGAACAGTTTGGGAATTGAGGAGTGTATTGAATGCATGATTGCTTTTCTCTTAAACTAAACATGTTTTAAAATGCATTTAAGAAAAAACAAAAGTAATAGCATTGCTGCAAATACAAATTATTATTTGTAACCACAGTTAATTTGACTATGTCTTCATGAACATCTCTAACTGATAAATAGAAACTTTTTTATCCTGCGCCACACGGCGCATGTCCAGTAGATAGGCTCTGGTATCCAAAACTTTGCCACACTATGTTAACAGCTTCTCCCTGTAATTGACAATACGAGTTGTAAACAGTGTGAGAAAACGCTATTTGAATACTAAGCGATTACAAGATCTTTGCAATCAAATCAAACCATAAATTGATTCTTTTTCACACAGAGATCCATCAGTTTTCTAAAGGTTAATATGCTGTCTCAGTTGTATGAGTGGAGGTCGGAAGTGGGAATGTTTTAATGAGACATGAAGGGAATAATTTGTACCATAACACCTTTGTTTTTTTTTCTTTAACGCATTGATTCTTAAAAAAATATTGAAGCTTCAATAGAGAAACTCCAACATTATTGAGTCTTATGATATAATCCCGTGTTTCCAACGTGGGCCCCACGCTCCCACAGAGTTGACATTTGATTGTTCAGGGGAGGGGGCACTTCAAACAAGTTGTAACTAGACTTTATGTGTGAATAATTCAATTTTTGAATATAAAAAATATGTATATGCAACATTTGGGGGGGGGGGGTATGTATTAGTTTGAGTTTTGGAAAGATTTAGGCGGGGCATGGCAACAACAACAAAAAAAGAGTGGGAAACACTGATATAATCAGAACATTTCTAGAGTTAAAATTCAAATGTGGAAACAGCGTCTTTACCCAAATAAATTTCCCTCGTTTTCTTACCTTAATTAATGAACTTGTGAGTGAAATAGCTTGTGATCAGAATGAATTCAATCATAAAATTCAGTCATATTGTGAATCCTTGACAGAAGAATTTAACCTCTATTTTCCTGAGATTTCATGTGATGATTGGTCTTGAATGTTTACTACCAAAAACCATTTGTTATTAACATTGATTTTCTGCCATCAAATTTTACAAGAAGCTAAAGAGACGAAGTGTGGTTAAACTATCGAAGATGGTTTTTTAAAGGGTGTGCCTTAACGAGTTTTGGTTACATTAATTTCTACCGCTGTACCTTCAAGTTGCAGCGATGATTATTATTGTACACTTTTCTTGGATGTATTTATGAGTCGGGATTTTCAGTACTAAATATTATAAAAATAAAACATAGATACCATCTGGACACTGAAAGCGATCTTCGTTTTTCCTTATATACAATGAGACCAAACATTCAACAACTTATACTGTATATGCAAAATTAATATGCCATCCTTCATATTAACATTTTGCAAAGTGTGTATTGTTTCCTTAATTAAAATTCACTGTTTCATTAATTGTATTTGATGTTAATCCTGTATTGTAATTAAAGTAATGTCCATGCAAAGATGTATAAACATATCAGGGAGTACAATACTGTCAATTGTTTAACAGTTGTTCGTAGAAAATGAGGTTGAGCTTAAATTTGGATTTTAATAAGTGACGAATGAAAAGCAAGCCATTCGAAAAATTATTATGATAAAGGCCTATTGGTCGAAAAATAGAATTTTGTTTTATCATATGTGTTGCGAGTGATAATCAAAACTTCACTACCTTTTTCAAGTAGTTTATGCAGTCCTGACTCTGGAAGGCAATACACAATGGCGGAAGCCGTAAAGAACAGCGCATGTAAAGAAGTATTTGGAAAATGTATTAATTGAAAATGCATACCATTTTTATTGTCATTAATTAAAATAGACATAAGGCAATAGATACTTTTGCAATCTTTTATGTCTAAGAGTATCTGTTAATTTACATTATATATTGATTAGCCCATAAATATTATTGATATATGCTTCCGTATATATTTACTGAAAATGCGCTTATTTATTTTTTGTGTCATTCCAATGATGTCATATGGATGTGAGAGTTGGAAAAGTTCTTTATCTTCAGAAAAGAAACTACTGCGTTTCGAAAATAAATTCCTTCGTAGGATAACTAGAGGAGCGCGGTAGCCTAGTTGATAGTGAGCTTGCTATCACCGGGTTACAGCGTGCCAGGTTCGAAACCACGTTCGGACAAACAAACAAACAAATCCGGGTTGTGGTTTCTCGCTTGACACGACCACTTCTCCAGTCGACTCAGCTGTAAATGAGTACCTGACAAATGAGTTAGGGGAGGTAAAGACAGAAAGGAAGGGAACTCGCCACTCCACCTAATAGTTACTGCGGTTTAGCACATGAAGAGTTATCTTCATCCCCAACGGTAGGTTGCTGCCATGGGACGTAACTTTACCTTTTTGGATAACTAACACCTACTGGAGCGAATTCAAATCGAACGAACAAATTAGAGACGATAAACATCGAAACTACATCACAGAAAACTACATCACAGATGTTATTAGAAAACGCCGTTGGTCCTACATCGAACATGTCCTCAGATAATAACAGATTACACCACCAATCTCTTGCATGGATACCAACAGTCAGAAGAGCCAGGGATAGACCAAAGGAAACACACAGAAGAACAAAAAGAGAAATTAAAACAAACAATATTCATACTATTCAAGAACTGTACAGAATAGCTTTGAACAGACATAATTGAAAAGATCTGACCTCTGCCCTATGCGCTAACTTCAGCGCTAAAGGAAGATGATGGTGATATATTTACTGACTGTGAATATCATATCTATCCGCTATCATATCTAATAAATGTCAGTCACGCAGGTAGGTATTTGAAACAATACTTCAAATGTTCCGCCACATACAAGTCTTGAAGCTCTTTCATGATGCATTCATCATGTCCTGTAACAGTATCAATATGAATGTACATGCGTAATGATTTCTAATGTGTCCTTGAATAGGGTCAATTACCTTTGACATAAATAAAAGTACAGGTATAAATAAGTATGTCGCTAGCCTGTAACGCGCAGTTGCTAATGCAGTATCAGCAACTCATTGTATAACTCAGTGCCGCTCACACTCTTTTTGCCCGTGGGACCCTTTCAAGACAAACTTTCTTCTGTGAACAAGCCAGTCAATTTCAGGGCTATATATTATATGAAGTATTGTCCAAATAAATTCAAATACTTACTTTTCTGTCTCCCTACCTAGAGTGGTCCGTGCAAAACGATATTACCCTCTGATGACCATGCGATCCATTATGAGAACCACTGGTTTAAGTCACAAGTGAGGCAACGATATTATAATCAGTCAATAACCTAGTTATGTTACCACAGATATGTGTGTATTCTCGCTCGTACCCTGAGCCGGCAGTTTCCAGTCATCGTGAATTTGTTTGAAGTTAAGTTCAAAAATATTTATTACAGTATATATATATATATATTCTTTTTCTGCGTTCGTTCTCAAACTCCTGCAGATCAGCAGGATCTAGTCATGAGAACGAAATGAGATGTGTGATAGTTTGCAGTTATGATGAGTATTTGTGCTTTTCGGCTTAGCACATCAAGATCCAGCATGTTTTCTGGGTCATTGACTCTATATGAGATAGCAACCTCTGCCTCCACCGTGTATATTCTCAAACTACCTTGAGTACGGGCCGGTCAATAGTTTCAGACTTGTGTTGTTGCATCTCTCTGATGTGTGCGGAGATGATGACAACAGTTTCAAATTTGTGTGGCTGCACCTCTTTCATGTGTGGGGTAATGATGACAACAGTTTCAAATTTGTGTGGCTGCACCTCTTTCATGTGTGGGGTAATGATGACAACAGTTTCAAATTTGTGTGGCTGCACCTCTTTCATGTGTGGGGTAATGATGACAACAGTTTCAAATTTGTGTGGCTGCACCTCTTTCATGTGTGGGGTAATGATGACAACAGTTTCAGACTTCCGTTGTTGTATCTTTCTGATGTGTACAGAGATAGCAGAAAAGTCAACACTGGCATAGAATTCCCTGCTATATTTTGGATACGTATAATCAGAATTCGACGTCTGTGTGTTTATGTTCTGTCCTTTCTGACATCATGTTTTCTCCGTGCTTCTGAGACGTGATGCTTCGAGGTAAAGGGCATCGTTCCTAGTGTTGCTGCACCACACTGGGCAATTCTGAACCATGGACTACCAGGATGTGACATCAATGTTAAAGCTCATTAGACACTGTGATAGAGTCCCTGAAACATTTCTTTTGTTCACTGGCCAGTCGTTTTCCCTCAAGGAACTTACCGTACATAAGCTGTTTTGAGATGGGTTTTATAAACACGACTGTCTTTTTTTATAAATTAAATAAAAAGAACATATCTACAGTTCTGTTCAGATGTGACATGGGTAAATAAATAATTGTAGATTGTAATGATATATATATTATTTGTTAGATAAATGTTTATATTTTCTATTTGGAGATTCTATCTGATTTAATATTAATGTAATGACACACGAGGCTGCAGGTTTTACCGGATTTAATATAATGTAAAATATTGGATTAGAAATTGTACTTGATTTTAAAATGGTCTATCTATGAATCAATCCATCAAATCAATTCATCAAAAACAAAACTTATGGACTTTACCGGTTCACCTAACGAAATTAATTTAAATGGTTTTAAATTTGAAAAGGTACACAAATTCTCCTATCTAGGAAGCAAATTATCACTCGGCGGCGATGTCATAGAAGAAATTATAACTCGCATTGCATCAGCATCAAGTGCCTTAAATAAACTGTTTAACATCTGGGGGTCAAAGTCAATTAGTACACTCACGAAAGTGCGCTTATTTAATTCCTGTGTCATTCCAGTGCTATCATATGGATTTGAGAGCTGGAAAAGTTCTTTATCTTCAGAAAAGAAACTCTTGAGTTTCGAGAACAAATGCGTTCGTATGATAACTAACACTCATAGGAGAAAATCAGAGAAGAGACACATCAGAACTACATCACAGATGTTATTAGAAAACGCCGTTGGTCCTACATCGAACAACTCCTACGCTCAGACAATAACAGAATACACCACCAATATCTTGCATGGATCTCTGGCAGAAGAGTCAGGGGTAGACCAAAGGAAACACTCAGAAGAATATACTTAAGAGAAATTAAAGCAAACAATATTCATACTATTCAAGAACTTCACAGAATAACTTTGAACAGACATAATTGGAGAGATCTTACCTCTGCCCTATTCGCTAACTTCAGCGCTAACGGAAAATGAATGAATACGATGAAGCGATCCCTTTAGCTGTGAGCAAGTAGCGCTTGACAACCCGTAAAATTTCGGACAAAACCAAATGTCCTCATCAGTTGGATAACCGAGGTGGGACCATAAAATTGTTAAACGTTTGTTGTCTTCAAGGCATGGTTGTGCTATGGCGGTTTATGGATGTATGCTTGTTCACCAAAGCGAGATATTCCATTGCGTCAGTATCATAAGATCAGGACGTCCTGCCAGGAGCGGAGCATATAATTGTGAACCAAAACGTTTATCATTTGTGTGTCAAATCTGTTGATCCATATGCTGTAATCTAATATTCTCCTCCACTCAAGTCTGACACAAAAAGACAAATGTGCAATGTCCGCCGGCCTATATCTCTTAGTCATTCATGAGGACCATTTGACAGAAGACATAAGTAAGAAATTAAGACAAGACACGTAGTCACAACAATAATTTTTCATTTGTGACAGGTTGTCATTTTCCCAACTTTCCGTAGTCATTTTCCACGACAAACGAAGAGAAAACAGTGGCCCTATTCTTTGCACTCTAAACTAAAAGTTAGTGTTGTCACATGGGCAACCTGATTTAATATAATGTAGTAAAATATTGGATTGGAAATTATACCTGATTTAATATTATGTAATAAAATAATAATCTGGAGATCATATCTGATTTAATTTAGTTGTACTAGTGTTGTACTGGACAGCATACTCTGTATTGGAGATATTATGTGCTTTAATATAATATAGCAAAATAATCAAAAATAAAATAAAAGATGGTATGACAAGGGGTCTCGACAACATGCACGCATCATATCGATCAAACTGGTGAGCGCCGGTTTCTGCCCTGTGGTGCCCAATGATGTCAATGATACATCTCTTTAGAGACATTTTGAGAGTCATTGAAACGTTTTTTCTGTCCACTTCTCTGTCGTTTTTCATTAAGGAGTTAGCTCACGAACATCAGAAGAAGTAATTATAACAGCAACAGAAATTCCAGATTTGGAAACACTATACGGAGAAGGAAGAACATGAACCACGGACTATAACATCAACAAACAAAACAACAACTAAAGAAGGTGAGTTGTAAGGTGATATAATATTACTAAAGAGGTCATTACATAATCTGTAAATCCTCTTACATTTTTGTACCCCCTTCAACAATCATCCAACCCCCCCCCCACACACACACACATGGTAATCATGTCACCATGACTCGCAAAGTTAGTAACTAAGCTTCCATTATATGATTGTATGAATAGAGGTTGACACTGGTTTGAATATTCCTAGTTAGACTCGATTTCAGATTGCACTTCTTGTCTTATTGTGTATAAAAAATAGTAAGTACATTCAATAATTTTGTTTTCTTCTTCTTCTTCTGCGTTCGTTCTCAAACTCCTGCAGATTAGCAGGATATAGTCCGGAGAACGGAATGCGCTGTGTCATGGTTTACAGCATTGCTGCGATATCTGCGCCTATTGGTCTGACACATCCGACTTCAGTACGGCTTTGGGTCACTTACCCTATATGGGATGGGACAGCCAACTCCATCCCATAACCTCCTTAGTCGCCTTTTACGACATGCGTGGAAGGTAAATAGTGTTGCTATTCTTTGCTCTCCTTTCGGGCCTCGACAACACACGGGTGTAATTTTTTTTTTAAATTTGATATGTTAAGTGTTCCCTAAAGCTATTTCACCCCCTTGACTCCAAAGTGCCCACTAGAAGTAATGTTGTCGATATAGTTACGGACATCCACCGTTCAGTGGAATTAGTTAAGTCGGATGTGTCGTACCATATGCGCCATTAAAACAGCGATATAACTCAACTACTTTCGCTGAACTACACAACCGCCGAAGACGGATGTGTCGGGCCATTGGCGAAAATAAAACGGCGACACAACGCATTTCCATTCTCTGGACTACATTCTGCTGGAAATCTAGTAGGACATGTCCTGCTACAAGAGAATTCAGCAAGAGTTTGAGAATGTACGCTGAAGAAGAAGAAGAAGCTGAACTGCAGCCTGCTGCAGATCTATTAGGACCATTGTTTTGTTACAAGAGAGACCCATCGAGATTTTGAGAGCAAACGCTTTATTAAAAAAAAAGTAAATAAATCTTCAGGTGCAGGTGTACGTACCTCTAGGACTTAGATGAAAATGTTAACCCTTAAACTTATAGATTATTCTCAGTAACCGTTCACAGATGTGCTAAACTCTCTTTCCCAGTGATTTTTCCCCTGTGTTGATTACTTTTTCTTGTCTCAAAAATAAGAGCTTCCAAGGTACTGGGTTTTTTTTTAATTGACAGAAGAAATTATATACCGCACGAATTGACACACTGTGTGTCATACCGTTTGACACACACTGGCGCTTGACGATTTCAGAATTAAATAAATTTAGTAATGAAGGGATAGAAAAAAAAGGAAACGTTAACTAGTCTTTAGCAGTCAGAGGGAGAAGCGAATAAACTCGTACGTATCAGCGAAAGGGTTAAAATGTTTTATATTTACGCTACTACCTTTCTCCGTCCACTTGAAATATGTTCCTTCTGCTTTAACCTACCAGGATTCACGTGAGAAGAAAATTACGAGAAATTGGACATCTAAACATCTTTATTCCACAAATCAGAAGCTATAGTCTATGTATTTTGTGACCTACTCCGGGGATCTGTGCTCTTTCTGCTCTTGTGGTTTTGCACTAGTTAAAACCTATCCGGTTATAAACAGACTGCATAAACTAGATCACCCAGAGAAACATGAATGTATAAGGAAAGTGTGTCAGATTACGTTCTAAATCTATTACATAAATGTTGCACTCAACATCAGTTCATGACACAAAATAAATATCTGCTAACTATCTAACTCAGGTCTCTAACCGCATCAATGTGAAGTATTGTTTGTTTAGATGTCCGTGGATTGCTAGCAATATAGCTTTTGTACCCCTTTGTACATTTCTGGGAATGTGTTTTGAGCTTTAATTCATACCCAGAACACTCTAACACTCATCGCAGTGCAATATTTTACGAAGAAGTCCCTTACTCAAAGGTGATAGAAACACAAATGACATGTTCAGCATGTAACAATCCAGGTTACAACTGGCATTAAAAGCCAAACAATAGTAGAAGAAAACGCCAAATAATAGTAGAAGAAAAATCAAAATAATAGTAGAAGGAAAAGCCTAACAATATTAGAAGAAAAGCCAAACAATAGTAGACGAAAAGCCAAAGCAAGTGAATGACAAATCCGCAGCACATTGAGAAATTCTTGATCCAATTCATGTTCTCAGATTTACTGCTTTAACTTGATAATTATTTGTCTAGAACTTGTTATCACATTAAATTGTTGTGTGATAAAGGTGGTAGTGGTGGTGCAGTATTTTATGTCCTATTTTTTGTCGGAATATATTAGCAAGGTCCTGTCTCGAGAACAATTCACAAGCATTAGTTAGATCGATCGCTCGTCAAAGGTCTACGCATTTTAAGAACATCCTCTCGGTTCATTGCTTGTCCGGTCCCCATCGTCACCGTACCAGCAAGCTTACCAGCTCGTTCGTTTTCTCGGACATCAGCATGTCCTGGCACAAATATAAAATGGATTTTTAACAGCTTAGACCAGTGTTTCTCAACGTGGTGCTCACGACCCACAGGGAGGCAATTTTATTGTTCAAGGGGGGGGGGGAGGCAATTCGGAAAAATTTAAGGTAATAATTTCACATTTGAATATAAAATAATATGTATGTGTTACATAGTATGGCATCATAATTTTAGAAAGATTTAGGTGGGGCATGGTAAAAAAAAAGTTGGTAAACACTGGCTTAGACCGTTTCCCAGACTCAAACCACAGCTTGAGTGTCCAGCCATTCTTAATCTTTCTCATCATGCTCTTGGAGTCGCTGAGAACGCATGCGTGAAACTTGGCTTCCAATTCCAACTAAGCCATTGCTCTGATTACCGATTGTCGCTGTAACCTGATACCTCGCTGAAGGATAATGAAGAAGAAGAATACTACTTGTAGTCATGATAAAAGCATCGCTGTCTTCCCTCAAAATTCTGTTTTCAATCTGTGCCGTAGACGCTCATGAGCTGTTCACATTCGGAACAACAAATTCATGTGTGTAAATGACTATATTTTCCTTAGATGAAAAGGTCTTTAATTTCTGCCACTACCGCCAATTATTTATGTAGCCGTCACCCTGCAGCAAAAGTGATGTATACTGAGATGATGTTACCTCCGATTGCTCTTCCTCCTATTCTGCATCAGAGTCTATGTCATTTAGTGAATATACATCTTGAATAATATCCACCTCACCCATTAACAATTTTGGCTTTAAATAATCCAGTGTGGCAACCAAACAGTAAATATCAGGGTAGGAACAATACGGCCTGTCGACCTAAAATAAGGTTACCCGCTTCTGGTATAAATTAAGTGCTGTAGGCTGTCCACAAGAGGAAAGACACTATTTAGACATGTCATCTAATAGGACTTTGCTGTTATATGACAGTTGATATAGTTTGCGGACCACTAGTAGGATATATTGCATACGGGCGAAGGAGTACAAAACCCTAGCTTTGTAAAAATAAACGGAAATAGATATTAGTGTTACCAATATTTTAAAAAAAAACATACTAACAACAGCACACAGCGACAGACGACGTTTCGACTAAAAAACCTTCATCAGAACAAAAGACAACAGATAAACAAGTCATATACTTAACATAAGAAAGCCCATATTTATATCTGACTAGACTCTAAGATGCTTGTGTTTAAGAGTGACAACCACGCATCAATTTGTAACTCAAAAACGAATATATCTTAAATTGTATAATTTAAAAGAAAAACACTAAAAAAATAGTAGGTCTATATTTAAGTTCATCTTAAAATATATACTCGCTCAATTATTTAGCGTTTGTTAAGTTTATAATTTAAGCGTATTTACAAACTTGCATATATTCTACATTCTACACCCTTCAGTGCGTGAATTATTCAGCGTGGTTCTAATACACACACCGAATGGCAGTGCTTTAAAAATATCAAATTTCTGTGCGTTTTTATTTTATTTGTATCAAAATTAGCATAAATATGTTCCGATTCTTTATCATACCTGGAGCGTGTCGTTTAGTCTATTTGTGATTCTATTGAGTATGAAATCGCTAGTGGATGCCCGCGTGATGTATTTAAATGACTGATAAGCAAGTGCTTGGGCGTCATGGATATTTTATGACTGCTTGCTATATGTATGTTTGATTCTTGTCTTTAATTCTCAATGAAATCAGTTCCACGTTTTAACAATATGATTAACCTTAAATCAATGGTGTTGACGAACAGCAGAAACATGGAGTACATGGTGGCTGGTAATAAAGTCATATGTAAAAAAACAAAAAACAATCAAGAAAAAGCCACAATTAAGTTATCGTGGTATGTAGTAAAGTCATACGTTCAAATGATCAAAATTTAGCATAGGCATCTGAGTATGAATTAAAGCGACACACATGCCTGCTCCAAACAACCTGCGAACAGTACATGAAACTACACAAATCTAAAATATACACTATGGAGACGACCAAGGTCCTTGCCCCCATGTGCAGACTGAGCTCGATAGAGGAGCAATGATTAAAACACTATAACCTACCATGCCTTTCGTGAGAGGAAATTTCTTAGTTTAGAGATATGGGTTGGCAGTTTCACCATATGGTGGTAAAAGTGACTCATAAGCCATGCTGAAGTCGATTATGTCGGTTCGAAAGGCACGTATGTCTGATAGAAAGGCATATTCTCGCATCCAAGATATAAACCATAACACAATGTATTCCTTTCTCTAGAGTACTTCATGCTAACCCTTAAGTGTTTGAGAACGTACTTCATAAGTAGTGTTTTACTGGTTGTGTTATGCTTTGTTCTTGATATGCTTTATTACTTTGTTCTTAAAAGACCTTTAATCAAAACGTCGATTTGTGTGTGTGTTCTTGTGGTTCATCAAAATTCATTAATCTGTGTTTGAACTTTTGACCTATCCTACTCACGCAGAAATTGAAGGCATCTGCAAGGGTCACACCTTCTGTTCTATCCTCCGCCTTCAACAAAAGATCAGTAACACAGATACCTATAATATATAATACACACTTGATAGTTCATGCCTGCCCAGATAACATGTATGGTGATCGACACAAACATGGGTATCTGACTAATATAGTTTTTGTCTATCGTCTATACCCAGGTGGATGATGGTCAGAATATCCACAGTTGCCATTAAGCGTAGGGATGGTGACTGGGTGCTTTAGTAGTCTATCTAAGGCCATATATGTCGCCTTGACTGTGTTGAATCCATGTTTGTTCAGTGTTGTCTTGATGTTATCTATCCATCTTCTTCTAGGTCTTCCTCTGGCCCTGTATCCGGATCTTGTTATATGTTCTAGTTGGTTATGGTTCATTCTCATAAGGTGTCGATATCATTTTATTTATTGTTTCAATGTATTATGTGCATGGTCTTATACCGATTCTTCTACTGATTTGATCATTTCTCAGTTTGTTCACTCCTGCGACTTTTCTCAGGCATTTCATCTCACATGTAGTAAGTTTTCTCTGCTGTGCTGCTATCAGCGCTCATGTCTCGCATTGATAGCAGAGTGCTTTCATTACTGCATGTTTTCGTGTTAAGTAGTGCAGTGGGGTTTTCTATGGACCGTGGAAATAATGGCTGCTCTGCCATAGCAGAGGCTGCGACATGTACAGGAAGGATTATGATAGCAGAGTGTTGGCATACAATTACTGTTTATCATCTGTCTCTTGACTTCTATCTTGATCTTTGAGTTGAACAGTAATTGTGATAGCTGGTATGTCGCTATATTTACTTTCTGGCATCTTGCATCAACCAATAGATAATACCTGAAATGGAGACTATTAGACGGCCACTGTAGCAAGAGATCACAAGTTAAACTGTTTTTTGCTTAATGTTCTCAATTAATCAATATTTTCACACCGTCTATCCTTATCGGGACATTTTAGACAAGTAATAATTATCGGCCAACACACATCAGTAGTGCATAAACAATCAACTCCAGTGTGGGAACTCGGCCAAGAACCAATCTGGCTAGTATATTATATGAAGATAACGAGCCAAAACATTCTAATATAGTAACAAATACTCCAGACTTGGTTTAAAAGTGCAAATTAGACATAAGATATCCGCAAGACATCAGAAACACTAAGAATAAGATAACAATAATGAATAAGCTAGATTCAATAATTAAAATAGAGACAGTTATTATATCATTCTTATCAACACTTACAATTAATGCACAGGAAAAAAACAAGCCCTAAATGTAACATAAGAACCTACGGACATGATATAATGCCCGTGAAGGACCTTTTACGTCGTTGTAGCCGGTGGTAAGCATATAGATAACATCTATATAAAGCTTAGTCTAAGGCAGTTTTTAAGGATGTGAACTTAGTCCATTTTTTTCACATACACTCTTTCGGCTGTAGATTTATATTTCGTATGGATAATGCGTGTGTGTGTATATATATATATATAATCACCTCTGAGAGTATATTTTGTCTCGCTACATTCACTTCTCGTTGTTTTCATTTGCTATTGTGTTTTAATGGTTTAATGTGGTGAGGTGCATATTTGTTCCGCTGTGAGTGGTATGTTTGCTATATCTGAAATATGATGATTAGATGCCACATCTGCCTATTTTCAAACTTGTACGTTTTGCCAGAGCGGATGCTCTAAATTTATTATAAATTATATAAGATGGCTGCTCTAAAAGAATAATTATCTGTAATATATAAATAATTAAGTTACTTACATGTAGGTGGTGAAGTCTCATCTCCTTCACAGTACTCCCTTGGATCCGCACATAACCAATGCGCTTTCCTTTATTTACTCGGTCATATTTACCATAATGTTTTCAAATAATGCTATTATAATCCACTACTTGTATAGTGGAATCTCGCTATAACAACATGGTCTGAGACCAGAGATGACATGCACACCAGAGTGCACAGGCCGGCGCTCCATTGCTGGTCGAGCATCAGGGTCAGCGAACCACAGCTGGCCAAGACCCTTAGTACACTTCCACGCAGTGGGCCTGAAAACAGGAATGCAGCAACTCTGTTGTAGCCTGGCCAAGTACTAGGGATCAAAGATACGGGAATGCCAACCCGGCCCAAAAAATGCTGGCTGAAGACGGATGTATCAGGTCGAAAGGCGCAGAGAACGCAGCTTGCTGTAAAACATGACACAACGCAGACCATCCTCACACGTCCTTCTCAGGACGGTCAGCGGAATGCTTTCAGAGGGTCCGCCACAAGGCGTACGACGACGAAGAAGAAAAAGAACAACATGGTCTGGACCGACAAAATATGTAATAGATAATCGCCACATACAGTTTAAACAATATGGAATAAATATTATGGGGGGGGGGGTTCAAAGGGAACGCATTGCTCTTGGCGGACCCAGGGTTAGCAGATAACCAAGATCCCAAATGTACCTCCTCGCGGTGCACCCTGGTAACAGAAAACAGCAGCTCGAGCTGATTCTGGCCAATTCATTTGGGGATCGTGTCCGAGAATGTGGTGGAAACAGATGGAAAGAGTTTTGACTGCATAAGAGACAGACAATATCTCCGTCACCATTTGCATCACCACATACAGCAACACTGTCGACATACCGTGACACCTGTTAGTCCAGTCAGAACATGGGAGGGGCGGCCAATGTAAAAGACAAGTAAAGGTGGATAAACAAATATATGTCATAATGAGTACAATGACACAATGAAAGGGCAGAACAGCGCCAGAGGGCAGCGCGAACTGCAAATGAAAAGTGAAAAGTTCCTAGGATAGGGGAACTATAAGCTCTGTTAGCTCGAGACGAGCTTCTAGTTACCTGTGATCCTTATAGACAGAGACCGAGACCCAATCGTGGGCGCGAGGAAAAAGCAAGAAGACCTAAACCAACTCTAATGTCGAGTCTTCCTATACCGGAAATATGCTCGCGAAGAGAAAGCGATCCGAACACGATGAGCTTAGGCAAGAAAGGGACAACGATGGCAGTCCTTGCCCAACTCTACTGTCAAGATTTCCTATACCGGAAATACACTTGCAGATAGAAAGGGTTCTGTACCTGATGGGCTCAGGCACAAAAGGGACAAAGATTTAGCCCTGGCCCAACTCTACTGTCAAGTTTTCCTATACCGGAAACACACTTGCAGAGAGAAAGGGTTCAGTACTTGATGGGCTCAGGCGCTATTGGGACAAGGTCGCTCAGCTCGAGAACGCCTTGCTCTCAAACGCGTGGTGTGAGACTCAAAACTTGGACGAGGGGTTCACGATGTCAGTGAACGACGCCTCGGGTAGGAGGGCGAACGAACCAGGGTCCAACTCTTCTGCGAGTTCTTCCTCATACGGAAACAGGCTCGCGGATGAGAAACGGTTCAGTACCCGATGGGCACAGGCACATTTGTCCAAAGCATTACATTGATATTCTGCCCTGGTCATGCTGGGGTCAGAGGAAACGAGAGAGCCGACTTACTGGCAGGCAATGCGGCGATAGACGGCATATTGCTGAGAAGAGATAAAGCAGATTTAATAAAGGCAGTAATAAATTCATTTCAAGATGCAGATGATGTCAATGAGGTTGAGAACGTAAACATACAGAGAATGTTAGAAATGGGAGTATTCAGAGGTGAGGGGAGGAAAAGTACATTTTTTGGAAAGTCCCGAAGATCACACAATCAACACCTGACCGGAACTATGAGTCTACATACACTGGGATGGCTGCTGGAGCGGAGGGCGGAGCACACATGGGAATGTCCCGCGTGCTGTGAAGCCAGTTTCTAATGAAGAATCAAGGCACAGTACGTCCAACTGCTCGAGATGAGTTCATAGATAGTGGAACACCTCGTCCAAGACAGACCCGCTCGACAAGCATCTTGGCGAAGAGGCACTACACATCAGCGTGCCCGGCGACAGATAGACAGGCTGTCACGGACTAGGGACCAAACCCGAAATAAAGGAATTACGAAAACGGATGTGCTGGACCTCGGACGTCCAGGTCACAAAGTGGCCAACCGAGGTGCAAATAATCACAGTTCTACTGTGGAACTTGCAGCACAACGTACTTCACGCTCCCCGGCGGAAATCACACGATACTTTCGTTGTGGTTACTTGAGAGCGAACGCTGAAGAAGAAGAAGAAATATTATTGGGGATTTTAAAAAGTTTTGCTATATAGGGATATTTGTTATAAAAGAATGTGCTA
Organism: Meghimatium bilineatum; assembly: GCA_034231615.1. Taxonomy (NCBI): domain Eukaryota; kingdom Metazoa; phylum Mollusca; class Gastropoda; order Stylommatophora; family Philomycidae; genus Meghimatium; species Meghimatium bilineatum. The sequence continues at coordinate 105,474,059 of CM067298.1, forward strand.
TTGTATTTGTATTGAAGCCTCCTATTAAAACTACAACTTTTTCACTCAATCTTGTCAATAGAGTCCGATTACGATTGCGATGGGTTTCCGGCTGAAACAGTAAACTACAAATAAAAAATACTTTAAAAAGAAATGTTTGTATTTATTCGGTGATTTAAAGTTTGAATAGTAGTATATTTTAAATACCGAATATAACCAATAAAAATATGAGTAATTTGTTTAACAAGTGGAATCTCCAATCTGTAGTCGGGACCCAAGAGGGGATGACTGCCATCTTCAATCAAGAGAAAGATAATAACACGTGAAATGAAATGCTTGAGAAAGGCTGATAGTTTTACCTGATTAAGTTACGAATTTATGAGAAAACGAGCATTAGTTCCTAGACTTATATCATGTACGGTATAAAGAGTGGTATATCAATAGACAGCAAATGCAACGGCTAGTACATATGAGAACGGAATAAATTCGCTATAATGGCAAATACTAAAACGAGATAAGATTATAGAAAAAGACCAGGAAAATATTAGACTGATAAAATTACTGCTACTCTGAACAAACATTGATATGGTGCTGCCGAGGCACAGTTATCTGTTATTTGAACTAACACTAAAGTTAACACTTCTACGCTTGGCAACAAGTGGGAATCACTATTGTCATAATATACCTGGGACAAGACAAGAAATAATACTATGAGGTTGCCATTAAAAAAATTATACTGCGAAAATTGAAGATTGTTGATAAATGTCAATAAATGACAATTTCAACCATCGCATTAAATATATCATCAGTTAAAATTACATTCTTCTTCTGCGTTCGTTCTCAAACTCCTGCAGATTAGCAGGATGTAGTCCGGAGAACGGAATGCGCTGTGTCATAGTTTACAGCATTGCTGCGATATCTGCGCCTTTCAGCCTGATACATCCGACTTCAGCATGGCTTTGGGTCAATGACCCTATATGGGATGGGACAGACAACTCCATCCCATAACCTCCTTAGTCGCCTTTTACGACATGTGTGGAAGGTAAACAGTGTTGCTATTCTTTGCTTCCCCTTCGGGCCCCGGAAACACACGGGCGAAAATTACATTTAATTCTATTAAACTGAAAACATATATTTCAAGTGTGATTTTCTTTACCCTTATTAAAAATCCCTTTTTAGTATATCAAGGTCGCTGGTCACTTTGCAACTAACCTCCGCGGTTGAAAGAAGAGTACCTCCACCATAAGAGGTACATTTTACTTTCCTAATTGTGATCAGTTGGAAATTGTAAATATTTATACGATTGTGTTTCCTTGGTGTCAGCTGATATCATTTGCTTTATACTGTTTGCCAGATGTTTATGATCATAATTGCGCAGCTTCAGATGAGTAGCATCATTGCCACTGTCAAGTTACTCAGTCTATAACCACGTGTTGAGTCGTATCATTGCACTCCACTGTCAGCTGTTCTCATCATGATAATGGTTATTCCGTCAGTGAACAGATGGTGATATTTGTCTAATCAAGTCTCACCTTAAACCTCTGTTTTCATTAGGTTAGTCATTAGACTGTTGTTGAAGTCGCCTGATCATGTGACTCCAGTGATCTATGTTCTCATCAAGTTAGTCAGTCCTTAGATTATTTTTATTTTCAGTCGCCTGATGAAGTGACTCCACTGGCCACATACACTCATCATTGGGGAGCCGCGTAGCGCAGTGGTTAGCGCACTGGCTTCGCATATGAGTGGTCATGGGTTCATTCCTCAGTTGAGGCGGAAGTGTTTCTCAGGCTCCCGGGTCGATCCAGCCTTAAAATGGGTACCGGATTAATCCGGGAAGTAAAGACTGCGAAGGAGAGGAGATGGCTACCGTCCTCATTTGCAGAGTCTCTGAAATGTGAGATCCACAACATCTCACACCCCTACGGCATTAATAAATGCTATGGGTTACTTTACTTTACTCATCCAGTCAGTCAGTCCTTAGACCAACGCAGAGTTTCTCAAACTAAATTCTTCGATGGGAAGCTAGGATTTCCGCAAGAAATAGTGTTAAACAGGCTAATCATGTATTTAATGTAGGGTCGTGTCATGCTATGATACAGATAGACGGTAACATCAGTCGGCACCAATCAAAATACATTTAAAGGACGGCATTTCGAATAAAAACCTTTTAAGGGGGCGGCATTTCTTATAACATGTAACATATTGAGAAAATCTACACTACGATCCTGATTGAAAGTTAATTTTTTATTCCGTTTTATATTGGTAAATTTAGTACACACACATCAACGTACTAGACATGGTATAGGTATTATAATAAAGTTTTCAAATTGTTAAACATTTACGTATAATAATAAGAAATACATCTGGTCACGACGTAGATTCAATACACATCCGTCGCCTGACGACAGATAGCAGGAATGCCACAGGTTAGGGAAGCCCACCCGAATGCCCAAATCGGATGTGCTGGACCGGAAGGTGCAAAGTGACTGAGATGTGCAGTGAAACTGACTGTACAGCAATGATCGATATCCAGTATAAAGAACTGTGTATATAAAATGTACACATGACCTGAAAGGTTGATTTGTTTATTTCCGTGTATTTCGTTGGTCGGTCTTAGCTATTTTTGGCATGCGACTCTATGAATATAAATAGTATCAACGACAATCACGACAATAATAAAAGTTTTAAAGAATGAAGCCCTGTACAGAGGTCTTCTGTTTCCGTCGGTCTCGGCATAATATACTTCACTGGCTGAAATCACACGAACTTTCGTGCTGGTTATCAGAGAGCGAACACAGAAGAAGAAAATGAAATATATCTGTACCTACAGTTCCACACCGAATATAGTATTTGTGTGCCAAAGAAATATCTATTCTACTTTAATGTATGGCTCAGAAACATAAACAAACAACTAGAAAACAGAATTGAAGCATTTGAGATGTGGGCCTATAGAAGAATTGGGAGAGCTTCATGGGAAAGAGAAGAAAGCGAACAAAGACGTTCTAACAGCACTAAATGTGAAAAGATAACTATTGAAGGTAATAACAATCAAACAAATACAATATTTTGGACATATTAAAAATCATGACACCTTGTTGAAGACCTTACTTGAGGGTATAATTAAAGGGGGCTAGCAAGAGATAAACAGATACAAGTGGGAGGGAAAACGCACGAGATGGACAGGTTGCAGTCTTGCATAATGCATCACCAAATAAAGAGTCAGAGAATGTAGGAGGTTCATTGCAGCTAACTTTTGTTGCGGAGACGGCACTTGACAATGAAGATTAAAAGACAATCACATTTGCATCACAAATAACATTTCCGTGACAGATATCTTTCCACATTGTTAAATAAACAGTTGTTTTCTTTCTGTTTATGTTTATTATATGCTATATATATATATATATATATATATATATATATATATATATATATATATATATATATATATATATATATATATATATATATAGTTTGTGTGTGTGTATTTATAACCGGGTATAATGAAATCAATTCTCTGCGTCTTAAATATTTATATACTACGTCTTATATATATATATATATATATATATATATATATATATATATATATATATATATATATATATATATATAGATATATATATATATATATATATATATAAATGAAGGGGTTCCGCGAGAGATTAATATTATTTGAAGGGTTCTACTAAGACACGAGAATTGAGAAACGTTGCTACACTATAGATGGGCAAAGTGATCCGTAGCCATACTGAGCTGAATGTGTCCGGCCTAAATGCGCAGATATCACACTCAAACTATAATCTATGATACAAAGCATTCCATTTTCCATAAACTGCTCATGTTAATCTGCAGGAGATTCAGAGCAAACACAGAATACGTTATTCAGATATCCATTTTTACTTATGAATTGACTAGATCAAGACCGTATATAATTGGGGGGGGGGATTTAAGATGCTCAAACCTCCCCTCCCCCACTCTTTTAGCACAGTGGAGACTGACATTTTGTGAAACAAAAATTTAATACAGGTGACCCCCCCCCCTTCTTACTCCCATCGGTCTCCCCCCCCCCCCCTCAATAAAGAAGGATCAGAATTCATGCAAGACCACGGTGTAAATTTAAGGAAAAAAAAGGAATGTCTACATTCTTACCAAAATCTATCTACGGTCATGTAGTGTTCTTGTCCCGAGAGTTACCTTGAATGATAAGCCAGTGTGCTAACCGCTGAACAAGAAATCACCCTCATTTATATATTACGTGAACAAAATAAGGGATATCTCTACGACTCCTTGTACACCTATTGATAACTTGAGTATTTTTTATAAGAGCTTTGGTGTTTGTGTTAATATCAATAAAACATGTCTTTCATTTGTCAATGAGCGATAATCCAAGGTTGAATGTTTAATCTGCCGCTGTTATCTGGCAGGAAATATAATGACGTAGTATATACAATAACTGGCAGTATATCTTTTTCGCGAAATCAGAAAGTATGTCAAGGCGGATCTAAATTTTCTACGAAGAATTGGAAAACGGCTTCCATAAGTTACATTGAGTAACTTATCCACATCAAACATTGATGGTAGCGAATATGTGACTAGTGATTATTCGATGGATAGCACAGTGTTACAAGAGGTGAACAATTAGGTGGATACCAGCATATTGCAACATCCAGAGAAATAAACAGATAAACGTGCCAAAGATGATGAGTATTGCAGCAGAGTGGCAAATGAACTACGGGCCCTAAGCAACAATTGAAGTGATTCTCAAAATAAAGTGGGAATGTCACGTTTAAAAATACATGACATTAGCTTTCCAGACGCTACGGCCGAAGACGGATGTGTTGGGCCATTGGCGCAAATAAAACGGCAACACAACGCATTTCCATTCTCTGGACTACATTCAACTGGAAATCTTGTAGGATCATTGTCCCGTTACAAGAGAAATCCAGTGGGAGTTTGAGAATGAACGCTGAAGAAGAAGAAGAAGCTTTCCAGACGGGGCCAGATGATCATTTTCCAATTGCACACAAGGTATAACAGATTGCGTCACCACCTATACCAGAAATACCAGATCGACACAACAGACTTGTTAATATTTGACAACAGTCGAGTACTCGTTGCAGATGTGCCCAGCATGCGATGAAAAGCTGATGAAAATTACGGCACTGCTCGGAGCCTGGGATCGATTTCTATCTTTGTCAGAGTCATCTTCTTCTCCTGCGTTCAGTCCTATGCTCAGACGTATATATATATATATGAATATATATATTATATAAACAAAAAACTAAAAAACCTAAAAACGCATTAATGTAAAACAAATAAGATGTCATGATATATATATATATATATATCATGACATCTTATATATATATATAATATATACATGCACATACAGGAAGGCCTCCTCTGTGAATTTAGTTGTCAGCAGTAATTCCTCGTGGTTGCATCGCAACTTGTCCTGTCACTTGGGATCATATTTTATTCCTCACGTCGTCGAAGAGTGGACATATCTGCAAAATATATTCTGGGTACCTTTTTGACATGGGACATTGGTCAGTATGGACAGCCTTTATTTTGTGAAAATGTGCTTGTAGTCTACAGTGTCCTTTGTTTATACAAGTAAATTTAAGTAGGAAGCCAGAGGACAATTTTAAAAATTCTTGAGACTAACGGGAATTGAAACAGTCCGTTCTACGGCACCAAATCGCCCTAGCAACAATTGCACACGCGTTTTTCCGTACTTGACTAACCGCATCTCCAAAAAAGATGCGATTTCATCAAGCCATTCAAATCGTGCACACAAAGTCACCCGAACGGACCAATTGAGACAAGGACTATTACAACAACAACAAACATCCCGTACAGGGTATTGAAATATCCTCAGTAACAACAAACACATAACATAATATCCGTATTAGTTATACAAGGGCCGATAGGTCTTCTTGTAAACATGGATAACATATATAGACAATACAATTTTGCTTCAAATAATTGTTTATACAAGTAAATTTAAGTAGGAAGCCAGAGGACAATTTTTAAAAATTCTTGAGACTAACGGAATTGAACCAGTCCGTTCTACGGCACCAAATCGCCTAGCAACAATTGCACACGCGTTTTTCCGTACTTGACTAACCGCATCTCCAAAAAAAGTTTTTGGAATCAAATAATAGTGACAATGTTACCTTCCAAGTATGTCGTAAAAGGCGACTAATTATGTTTTGAGGTGGAGTTGTCTGTCCTATTTCATTTAGGGCCAACGTGACAAAAAAACCATGCTGAAGTCGGATATCCAGACTACATCCTGCTAATCTACATGAGTTTAAAAACGAACGCGTATATAGAGTAAATATGGCCTACTGAGATTGCACTACTTAGACCTGTGGAGTATCATGGATGACCTGAAGCGAATCACACAATTCAGTGAAGCTATTGGTTCTGTAACCTTATATCTGACTGAAGAACGAGGAAGAAAAGAACGAACGTAGAAGAAGAAAGTTTGAATCATCATCAAACCCATAACCCTTCAGGGTCGTAGGCGTATCACTCTGGAAACATCAACAACAAAACTATCGTCATGCTTATATGTTATCAGTTCTGTGTTTCATCTTCAGCGTTCATTCTCAAACTTGCGCTGGATTTCTCTTGTAACAAGACAATGGTCCTACAAGATTTCCAGTTGAATATAGTCCAGACAATGGAAAATGCGTTGTGTTGTCGTTTTATTTGCGCCAGTGGCCTTCGGCGGAAGTTCTGTGTTTAAGTGTGGAGAATCTCAATCATGTATTAGTAAAATATTTTGAATATCATAATTTAAAGAAAATCGAATATACTTCATATAAAAATGTATAGTTTTAGATTCTGTGTTCCCTACGTACATCACTGTATAACCAGAACGTGCGGACACTAGATTGTTGACATATTTAACATCTTATGTTGTAGTGAAATTAAACCGCGAATTCCGAAGCTCGTTAACCAGTTAAAACTTCAACTATCGCACAAAATGTTGCATACGCTACAATGTATATTTATGATTATAATTATTATTTGTATTATATTGAATTGTATTATGCTAAAAATATGTATTCTCAACAAAACGACAACAATGCGTTTAAAAACCGCTGGTATAGAATATAAACAATAATCAGTTCTATTGAAAGTCGACGCCCCTGCCAATTCTCTACTGGTTTTCCTTGAACGCTTTTGAAGAACTTAATGCCAGTACCATCGCGGTATCACGTGGACACCGCGAGTATCAGTCGTGCCTGTGTCGAACTGAGCGTACAAAGCGTGAAAACTTGCAAAACTAGAACAACAGTTCGAGATCACAGGTGATAGATGGCGGGGGTGGTAGTTTAGATGACCTCAATTTTTTGTGTGCGTACCCAGCAACAATATAGAAATATTTGTTATTGTTGTATTGGTGGAAACCATTTAAAAAAGATGTAACGTCTGGGCAGAGCTAGAACAGCAAGAAAGGTACAGGTTTAAACAAAAAGACCTACGCTTTAAAAAAAAAATACCTTGTAAAATATATTTGTTGAAACTCTTCTGACTCATAAAGCTTTGTTCACATTAAAACAAGTTAGTCGATTTTCACCAAAACTAAAGTTGGATGATGTTCACGTTAACTGAAGTTGTTTGGTGTTCACGGTAACTACAGTTGGACGATGCTCACATTAAACTAAAATTGGTCGATGTACATGTTAAACTAAACTTGGTCGATGTTAACGTTAACTAAAGTTGGTCGATATTAAGAATCGTATGTCAGAAGTCAGCCCTCTCATCATTCTGGATTTAAAAAAAACATTGTTGCAAATACTTCAATATCTACAAGATCCTTGCGTGACGTCTCATATGCAGAACATTGTGTTCACTGCTACTCTATAAACCTCCCGATCAAGCCCGTACCTAGGAAATAAAAACATGACATTAAGTTCAAGGAAGCTAGCACACACACAAAATCCAAAAAAATCGGGTAACCTACCCGCCCCCAATGGTTTTCCAATAAAAGGTGACACAAAATCTCTTGAGATCGAAGGAATTACCAACGAAAACTAGGAAAAGATATTTTGTAACTCAAGTAAATTACACACACCTTTCTTACAGAAGACGCATGTTCCTGTTCTTACTAATATGTAAGTTTAAATAATATAGACAAAACATCCTTTTTTTTGCACCTGCTTTTGCCAGTCTGTCAGCTGTTTCATTTCCTGCTATTCCACGGTGTGCAGGGATCCACTGCAGCACAACTTTATTGTTGGCAGATAGTTGATTTAGAAGTTCTACAGTTGTTTTTGTTAGGAGATCTTTAGATTCATTTCGGATGGTTTGGTATAACCCCCATGTATGATCTGCTGCCTGAGTTGCTATTTGGAAGCGGTTGCGCAGCATGCATCAGTATAATATGACGATCTTAAACTAGTGTTGTTACATAAGTTTCACCAGATCTGGCGAGATCATCGGTGGAACTTGTCGTCAGAAAACGTTGGTGCAGTTTCAGTATAGTGGATTGTTCAAAATTGAAATTTCTAGCAATTTCTCTAGTTCCACTTAGAAACATACCAGCAGCTTGCTTCGCTCTCGTAACGTCAGTAGAGGCAATAAAAAATAAAAGGGTAACTGACCTTCTTTCAATAAAACCAGGTACCTTTACTCTCCTACGAGTTATTAATGCTTGTGCCAATTTAAACATGTTTTGGACTTATAATAAGGTCAGAAGTTGTTTAATTGTTGTTTTGCAAGTGAATCGCGAAAGAAACATCACATCATCAGAAAAAGATGAGACTGAACGAACTTCTTCACTTCCATGCGTTCTGTGTTGAAGAATCGCTCACACACATAAACAGTTTTAGCGTGAAAACAAATCATGTTTTCGATGCGTTTGAAGTGGTTTCTAGTACATTTTGTTTTTAGGCTTACATATGTATCCTTGCCGCAGTTTATCCACTGCTATTATGTAATAGAAACGTGTTCTGTTGGCCTGTTATGTCCACAGACCTGTATGTTCTATGTACTTTCTTGTCATCTTATACAAGAATGTCTTTAAGTGTTGGTGGTGGTCTGCAGCATAAT